>OVBI01000034.1:0-240045 GCA_900406495.1 Sisymbrium altissimum | reverse complement strand
CACCACGATTTTCGGCGCGCCGCCACCCGATCTCTCCAATGCTGGGCCTCCCGATTTCTCCATTGCTGCATAAACCGAGTCAAGCTGGGCGTCGAAGAGGTTATTGTAAAAGTACGGGCCATCTTGGAATCCAGTGGTCGATTGGAACAGAGTGTAATCTAGATGGATGTTGTTGGTGGTGTCCTGGTTGTAGGTGAAGAAAGGGTAGATATTCACGAACAGAGGAGATTGCTTGTTCACCAAGAACTCTATCACCGGTTGGAGAAAGTCCTTATACTCACCCGTGAATCTTCCATTCGACGGAGGATACGAGTCCGTGATGGTTACCATGCTTATAGCCGTCGTGACCTTGGTCGGAAGGCCTGCTCCAGAAACCGCTTTCTCGATGTTCTGCATGGCCTGGAAGAGAGCCCTCCCAGCTACACTAGAGGGCGTCACCTCGGTTCCGACCGTGATGTACAGGAATCTGACATTGTCGTAGTTCTTGACGTATTCACGGATATAATTGTCGGCCTCCGTTTGGCTGCCGGCGATATTTTGGAGTCTGTCGTTGGGAACGCCGAAGACCAGATCGATGTTGGAGCCGCGTAGAGCGTTTAGAACCTCGTGGTCGGGATCGTACAGCCGCATCCGCTGGATGTTCCGCTGCTTGTAAAGAGCCACAACGTCCGATGGATTTGGCCGGGGATAGCCTAACCTCCCGTAGCATACTCCGATTTGTCCATCTAATCATAAATAGAGATTGAATTGGACTTTTGTAAGTTCATATAATATAATCAGTATAGTCATAAAGGTGATAAATGGATGTTACACAGGCGTAAAATATAATCAAACCTGTGGTGTCAATGAAGAAAGCCATTAGAAGGTTGAGAAGAACCAGCAACATTGGTGATGAGGATAAGATCCTTGGTTCAGACATTTTCATGAAATATTAAGAAAATATTTAAGATATGAAGTTTATATTATACTTTGAAGTTTTATATGTTTAAAGCGTACCATTGTGCGCCCAATTTATAGTGCGAGTCTGAGGTTCAAGTCAGCCAATGGATGAAATACCATTAACAAATATTTTTGTCTAGATCTGCTTTGAAAAGTCTACGAATATGAGTTGTCTGCACAAGTAGCTTCAAATAGGGTCACAGACTCATAGCAGCTAGAGAGACTGGACTGATAAATGGGTTTAATCGCCCAAAACAAAATTGTATTCGGTTTCAGAATACTCAAACTTAAATTACTGTCATTGTGTTTTATTTGGATTATTGGTTGGATCAGTGTTTTCTAAGTCCTTATTATATGTGCATGAGCTCTTAATTAGTTTGTATCATTACGTCACTAGACTTTAGACACTCATTAGACAACATCAGTTATTATTAGATCAATGTCACCTTAAACAAGTTAGAACACTGAAGTCTACAATCAATGCTTTTAAAAGAATATGACATTCGCATTATAGTTTAGGTGAAACACCATAACAAAGACGTAAAGTTCACAACAACGCAATTTTACCCATGAATTTTTATATCATATTTTTAGTGAAAGGTTTTTTAAAAAAATGCATAGCCAGACTTTGAAAATTATTGAACTAATCTGTACCTTTTTATAAAGAATTGTTGAACAATAATACTACTAGAGATCTTATGGATGGATGATAAAGTGAAAATTTGGCTGTCCATAGTTTCTACAGCCCTTACCAATCACCCCCATATCAATCGATTAATAATTTAGCTAGTATGTTTTCCATCGTCGTCTTCAGAAATCATCCCCATGCATGGGTTATAATATCGCTTTGTTTTGGTGGACCAAAAAGATCCCATTCGTGGATGACTCATTATCACAATGGAGCATAGTAGGGAGACCTATACAACCAACACAGAAAATCCAAGAAATGGTTTGGAAAACAGTTGGAAGAAGAGGGACCGAGGTACAGGCGTATTTAATTTTTTTTTGGGTTAAAGTCACGATCATCTAGTGTTATCCTCTCATATGTTAATAAAAATCGTCTTAATTAGACCCCTGGATGTTATGCAAGAGATAAAGAGTGAGTTTTGTACAGTGGTACTAAACGTGAGTTCACAGTTACGAAGGGAATCGTCTTGATAATTAATGTGATACTAACAACCGAAGACATTTCTTCTCACTGTCGACTTGAGTTAGACGACAGAAATAGATGCCGTGCCGTCTGTGGAATTGTTTTTTACTCTTTGGTACTATTGTTTGTATAAAATATATAGTATTTTTTTGGCTTTTATAACGTGGAATGGGTTTGGTTTAGAGAACCAAAATAAAAAAATAAATAATGTTATTTTAAACTGGATTTGAACGAAAGATAGAACGCAAAACACGATATTGTTGTCACTGCTGAAGATCTCCAGCGCAAGAAACTTCAGCAATTCATAGTTACTGTTAAAGCCAAATAAAACAATGAATCTTTACCTCGAACACTATTTTTCGGAACAACTGTTGCGGAGTAGAAAATCTATGTATTACCGATACATAACACCGCTGACAAACCACTGAGAAAACAAATGACAAGGGTTCCATGCAATTCCATGTTGGAGAGAAAACAGAGCAGCCATGGAGAATAGAACCCACTAAAAAAGGAAACTGCTAGGAAAATTCCGACGAATCCCAAATCTGATGTTTTCTAGCAAATCTGTTCCACGAAGGCGACATCCAACGAACCTGTTTTTCTATGAGCTTATGGGTAAAATTACAACTTTAGTTCTTTTGCTTTAGAGTTAAGTGTGATTTTAGACTGTAGAATTTTCGGCTGTGGTTTTAAATTTATTGCTGTAGAAATATCTCTAAAAATTTTCCAAAACACTAAATATTAGCTGTAGAAAACTTGATTTTTAAAACCAATATATTTTGTTTTCTATTTTTTTTTTGTGGCTATAAGTTCATTTTTTAAAGTAAGAGAATTATCGGTCTACAAACCACTGTAGAAATAAATTTTTGGCTGCCTACAGTTTCTATAGTGCTTGCCAATCCCCCCCCCCCCCCCAATAATCGATTAATTTAGCTAGTCTATATTCCATCGTCATCAGAAATCTAATCAAAACTCATGAACTTGAAAAATATCTTCTTCTTTTTTTTTGTTGCATGCACATTTTAATCATCATAAGGTTATATAACAATTCTTTACGATGATCATTAAAAAAAAACGTAACTTAATTAACATTAAAAGAAAAGATGTTATAAAAATCACTTTAACTTAGAGATACAAAACTCATTATTCATTACAATCTCTCCAACTTTATTCCTTGTATAGTTTTTCTTAGACATTAGCTCACAGCATTCCATTGATGGAACACTGGTTTAGGCTCAACCAAAGTTCACGTCGTACTTAGGCTGCTTGTTCGGATGAAACAATCCCCAAAATTTCTCAACATCAGGAGGTGTCGGCTTCTCATTCTCATCATACATCGCAAATAAATAAGCCTCGATGTCCTTCCCTGGTCTCTTCGGTGTCCCATTCTTCACATGATTAATCAAATTATTGTTATAGATCCTCGCATTCTCCAAGTTCGTATCAGTTCCTCCTTCCGTTGGCCATCCAGTCTCCGAGACAACAACATCCAACGATTCACCTCCGGATCTCTCTAGGGCCGAGTATACTGCGTCAAGCATCGCATCGAATAGGTTCTGATAAGATCTTGGAGGGTCCGGGACGGTTCCTGGAGAAGCCTTGAAGAGAGCGTAATCAAGTCCGATTTGGCTTGGATTACCCGCGTAGCTGAAGTAAGTGTAGAGGTTCAAATGTAAAGGAGATTTCTCGTTCACCAAGAAACGAATGATTGGTTCCATAAGTATCATTACTTCTCCTTTAAACGAACCTTTAGAAGGCGGGTAAGATTCTTCGAGCACTCCCATGTCTATCGCCGTAGATACCTATTAAGAATTAATCATTAAAAGAAAAATTAAAAGGCAATAAAAAGATACATCTTAGGAAATTCTCCGTAGAAATAAAACAGATTTCGGGTTCAAAAAAAAACCCCAGAATTTAGGGCTCCACTGTTTCAAACGTATTAGCTACATTTTTAAAAAAATATTTACACTAATATCTATATATAAAATATTTCCATCTTTTCTAAGATAATTTTAGAAGACTTAAAAAAGAAAATTTAATTGTTGACAAAAAGAAAATTAAGATAACATTCAAAATGCTAAAATTGTGGGTTTTATTTTTTGAACAAATATTATTATAGGTTTTATTGCAAAAAGAAAAACTCAAAAATATGTAGAAAACGCAATCGCAGACAAAGACCGACATATATGGGTCTTGACAATACCTTGATTTGACCACCGAGTCCTGCTCGTAAAACCGCCCGGTCAATGTTTTCCATGGCCGGTACTAGAAATTGTGAGTAAGAGTCAGAGATCTTCACTTCGTTTCCAACAGATACGTACCGGAACTTGACCCCCTCCACGTAGTTAATGACGTTGTTTTGGACCCACGCGTCTGCTTCGGATTGGCTCGAGGCCACACGGTGGAGGTCCGGGTTAGGAAGGCCCAACATTACTTCGATGTTGGAGCCACGTAAGGCGGCGAGAACGTCGTGGTCCGGACTGTATAGCCTGACTCGCCGGATGTTTTTCTGTTTAAAGAGCTCAACGGTTTCTGCCGGTGACGGGAGATTGTCGCCGTATCTTCCGTAGCAAACGCCGACTTGTTGTCCAGCTGTTAAATATAATTCAATATATTATCACATGTATGAATCTACTAAGATTTGGTTAATGGCGACGTGGAATTTCTATAAAACATTGATGTAACTGGTATATAGAAATTTAAAGTTCACTAACTGTTTAGTTTGAAAAATGATTACTTCTTCATAGTATATGAAAAAAAAAAGTCTCAAAAACGTCAAAGTAAAATCTCAATGTGGTCAACTGCGGTTACTCGATAGGCCAGAGTGATAAACATAAAAAAGAAATGATTATACACAGAATCAGATCAAGAAGAGAGACTGGTGACCTGCGGCATTTAAATCCACGAAGAATGAACCGAGAAGAATGGTTAACGATGCCAAGAATTGGAGATCCATATATAGCTTGGTTATCAGGAAGAGATTTAATTTGACCTAACGAGACCTAATGACAATTAAGAGCGTCGAAAATCGTTTATTGTATCACGTTGATTTGATGTTACCCTTCAGGGCTTCACAAACATTTATAAATATGGTATGTCGTAGGGAAAGAATTCGGAAACGTCTTTACAAAAAAAGAATTGGGAAATGTATAGACCCACGTACACGGCAATATGGAAATTTACCGAATAATTAAGCCAGTAAGAAAAATACGTGCTGGTTTCTATGTTCATACAAATGGTATCAATTATTCAGTTATGGTATCTAACACATTAGGAGACTGCGAGAGACATTTGTCTCTTCAGAAGTCCACTTGGTGCAACTTGCAAGTCAAGCAACGAGTATAATTTATTGCGGTTTATGGCTGTTGAACTTAAAATTAACAAGGAATAGAGACGCATAATTCAGAAAATGGAACCGAGACGAATATAAGTATGCTGAAACAGCTCCAACAAATACGTCTTGGGACTCTAGTTCCAGTTTTGAAATTAGAGCCCACAAAAAAAATGAGAATTAAACCAGAAAAGTAAAAGATTGAAATAAAAATTGTGTAAGTTAACAATTTATGCTAAACATTGAATCTCAGTCGATCCGAACAACATGAAAAGTGTAAATTATGAATTGATTTAAGTATGGGACTAAAAGACTACTGAGTCATTTTCAATAAATTAACATTGCTTTTGGATGTGTGCTTATACATACAAATGTAAGAATGGGTTCTGTAAATTTGTGTTGGTCGTAGTGGTTACTGTTTTGTGGTCGTCAAGGCATCTTAGCTTAAAAAGTCAATGATGATGGACCGGAAAAGTCGAAAAGACTTTTGTCGGTGAGTCTTGGCCGAGCCGTACTGTACTGCTGTTTGTTGTTGAACATTAAAATGTGAGGAAAAGTCTTATATTTTTCGCTCCAATATTCACGCAAACGCCTGTGTCTAATTAATTTATTTTTACATCTAAGTTTATACTCCGTTCAAACGAATTAAAAATTTAGGCTTCAATTGGTAACCTATTGAGGAATAGAAAAAATGAAAAAAAAAAATTGAACAAAATTTCATTTGAGGAATTGAAAATAGAGAAAAGTTAGATAGGCCCTTCATTTCCCATATCAGAGTATTTATCGTCAGAGTAACTCTTTGTCAGGTGGTCTCGTTATGAGTGGAGGGTTGCTCGGATTTGCGTTTTCACGAAATCTTACAAGTTTAAGTACTGGGGTCCTTTATGGTGGTGGCCTTCTAGCTCTTAGTACATTGAGCTTAAAGATTTGGCGACAGGGAAAATCTAGTTTCCCTTATATACTAGGTCAAGCAGGTAATCTTCATTTATTGTCTACAGGAACGATAAATGGGTGTTCAGTAATCACTACTGTCAGTCTGTAATGCATTACGAATATACATTTACACATGACAAGTGGATATATAAATATCCATACAAGTATAATGTGTGATACTAAGAAGTGGTCATCTCTTACTCATTCTTTGACACCCTGACAATGCAGTGCTTTCAGCTATCGTATTATGGAAGAACTTCACAGCTTATTTTATGGTAATTCATCATCTTTGTGATTATGCTGATTGTTTAATTTTTGTTTGCTTGACTTCAACTGCTTAATGGTGTACTTATGCAGACTAAGAAGTTGTTTCCTACTGGGCTTTTTGCTGTCGTCAGGTGAGAAATCCTTTTGCGAATTATAAGAGTCTGATTTGTCTGACTTTAGTGGCTTCATGTAACCTTGTGTTTATGTCTTTTTCGTTGCAGTGCTGCCATGTTGTATTTCTATTCGTATGTGGTCCTTCCTGGAGGAAACCCACCTCCAAAGAAATTGAAACCGTCTGCTAGTCCTTCATAGTTCATACTGAAGAAATAGGTTGGATTTAAAAAAAAATGGAGATCTTCTCTCCTTTGATGATTCTCGTGCGTTGGATTCCTGGTGTAATTTTATACTGGCAATAAATGTGACCTGTTATTTCCAGTGTCATTATTTAAAAGTTTTGTTTACCGGTGACATGTGCTTATGCTTGTCTTTAATCTTACTCGAATTAGAAATGCTCAAATGTAAGGCAGAAACTTATGTTGGCTTAATCACAAGTCAAAATCCTTACAACGCTTCGATTGTAAATATTCTTTTGGAGATTAAAGAAGGGTGGGTTAATCTGGTTAATGATGGTTTTGCCTAGGTTTGTGTTATATCTAAATGTTTAATCCAAGGTTTTTTTTAAAAAAACTATGAACGAACAATTTCATATATATTGTAGAAATTTTAAAAAACACTCTCATTATCTAAACCCATGATGTACAAACACTAGGCTGTGACTGGATAGAATTTTAGCGTTAATAAAGTAGAGTAAAATTATTTTCTGCTCAGTTATTCTTGTTCTCAATTAATCGAGAAGAAGTTAAATTTTTTCTGCCCATTTACATTAACATACAGTAAAAGTAAATAAAATAGACTAATTTTTTCCACTGTATTAAACAAGAGTAAATTTTTTTACTCTTGAGTTCCACTTTTCTCTTTCTCTCTTTTCCACCATTTTTCTCCATACTCTTACTCTATCTCTTACCGGTCACATCTATAATTTTTTGATAATATATTAAGATTTATACAATTTTCTGAAAATTATACATGTTGCAAGCAATTTATTCTATTTACAATTGAAAAGAAACACAAAACAACCCAAACTGAAACACACCAGATAAAGAACCTCAAGGAGGCCAAATACAAGAAAAACAGAACTCATGGAGCGAACAGAGGAAGCAGACCTTACCGGAAATGAGATGAGGCGGTCCAAAGCAGCACGAATGGATTCAACGGTCGCACCTATATAGCTCAAACTCATTATTCTTTATTATTACAACAAGTTCCACTCTCTTAATACTCTTACCGAAAAAGCTCTCAAAATAAACAAATACCATTTACGGTATCAGTATTCACTAGGCTTTGCTTCTTCAATAAGTTTTTCCAAAAATATTAGTTGAAATTAACATCATATTTTTGCTGTGTATTAGGATAAAACATCCCCCAGTGATTCTCAATTCCGGGAGGATTCTTCTGATTCTCATCGAACATCGCAAATATGTAAGTCTCTATAGGTTCCCCTGGCCTTTTTGGAGATCCGTTCTTCACATGTTGTATCAAATTATTATTATAAATTTCGGCGTTCCTCTTACCAGTCCCGCGCACTCTATTCCTGCTTCCTCCCCACGTGGGCCAACCGGACTCCGACACCACGACTCTCAACGATGCGGCCCCCGATTTCTCCAATGCTGCGTGAACCGAGTCAAGTTGGGCGTCGAAGAGGTTATTGTAAATGTACGGCCCATCAGTGAAGTCCATTAATTTTATATGGCCTAAAGCACATTTGAAAATATGTAGCTTTTAATATAAATATTAATGATAAAAGAAAAGTACTTAATTTATTACTGAATGCAGTAAAAATTGTGGTCCATAGAGATTAGAGATTACAATACTCCCTCTGTTCTTCTATTTTTTTGTGTTTTAGCTTTTTTTTTTTTTTGTTTCAGAAAAATTGATGTTTAAGCTTTTAATTAATGCATTTTATTTTTGTCAAGGAAAAGATATATTTAGAAACTATTAATTTTAATAGTTTAATTAATTCTTATTGGTTATGACATCATTAAATACATTGTACTACTATTGGGAACAGGAAATGCATCAATTTTAAAAAAATAAATAAATTGACATGCAAAAGTGGTGTTAGTAGAATAATAATTATTTCTTAATATCTGTGTAAAAGCTAAAACATCAAGAATAAAGAAACAGAGTGAGTATAGTTTTTTAGGTACTATGTTGAAAGTTTTTAAGTCACAATTAAAGTTTGATTGTATAGAAGATACAACATTATTTCTGCTATTTCACTAAAAATAAGTCAATTGGAAAGAATATAAAACAAAGGTCACACAAGAAAATAGGTTAACTATCTGACCAAAGTTATACTTTATCAAATGTGACCGTTAAATTAGATATATATTTTGTGGCTTAATGTTATGCTTTACCAGGGGTCGTCGCTTTGAACAGAGCGTACTCTAGAGGGATGTCGTTGGAGTCCTTATAGGCGAAGAAAGGGTAGATATTCACGAGCATAGGAGATTGCTTGTGCACCAAGAACTCTATCACCGGTTGGAGAAAGTTCTTATACTCATCCCTGAATCTTCCATGCGAAGGAGGATACGTGTCCGTGGTGGCCTCCATGCCTATAACCGTCGAGACCTTGATCCCTAGGCCTGCTCCACAAACGGCTTTCTCGATGTTTTGCATCGCCTGGAAGAGAAACCTACCAGCTGGCTCCCAGGGTTTCACCTCGTTTCCGACCGTGATGTACCGGAATCTGACATTGTCGTAGTTCTTGACGTAGTCACGGATATACGTGTCGGCCTCCGTTTGGCTGGAGGCGACACGTTCGAGGTAGGCGTTGGGAACGCCGAAGACCAGCTCGATGTTGGAGCCGCGTAGAGCATTGAGAACCTCGTGGTCGGGATCGTACAACCGCATCCGCTGGATGTTCCGCTGCTTGTAAAGAGCCACAACATCCCATGGATTTGGCCGGGGATCGCTTAACCTCCCGTAGCATACTCCGATTTGTCCAGCTAATCATAAGTTAAGAGTGAATCGGATTTTTGTAAATTCATATGATATAATCAATAAGGTCATAAAGATGATTAATGGATGTTACACAGGCGTAAAAAAAAATCAAACCTGTGGTGTCAATGAAGGAAGCCATTAGAAGGCTGAGAAGAACCAGCAACATTGGTTCAGACATTGTCATGAAATAATAAGAAAAAGATGTTAAGATATGAAGTTTATATTGTACTTCAAACTTCTATATGTTTCAAACGTACCATTGTGCGCCTAATTTATAGTGCGAGTGTGAGGTTCAACTCAGTCAATGGATGAAATACCATTAACAAAGACTCCTGATTTTCTAGATTTTGTTCTTATTTTAAAAAGATTGATTTTTTATATTAATTGCATTTTATTTTAAAATTAAAACATAATTCTAATATGGATGATAAAATTAGGAATAGGAGGGATCCAGATATCCAAATTTTTGATGAGCTTAACTCTATTTTTTTCCTCTTTATTTCACTTTTTCGTTTCCTCTCATTTTCATCTATTTATGTTTCTCTCATTTATTCTATATGTCTAGATCTCTTCTGAAAAGTCTACGAATATAAGTCATCTCCACAAATAACTTTCGTCAGGGTCATAGACTCATAGCAGCTAGAGAGGCTGAAGTGATAAATTGATTTAGGGTCAATCAGCCTAATATTTATGTGGGGTTTTTAAATTAAGCTTATAACACTATAATTTTGAAAATATATATACAAACTAACCATATTGAGTAAGAAAAAAAAAACAAAATTACCCTGTGGCGAGGGTGGATTAGAAAGCAAGTGACCATAAATGATAACATTACTATCTTCAAAAAAAATTTGTTACGTAGACATACTATATATAGATTATTAGAATTACATAACTTTCCAACATAGACAAAAGTTATAATATAAAATAAACATTGAGTATTATTGGGTATGGTATATTGCATAGAAATAAAAATACTATATATATATATATATATATATATTGATTAGTATATAAATTGAACATTATGTAATACAAAGTTTACAAATAGAATTACTACATTACGCTTATATAAATGTATTTTATATAGAACTTTCGTTCTTATTGTAACATTGTATATTTATTTTCAAATAAATATATATTCATTTAAAAAAATCAAAACATATTATATATAAAAATATGTTTTTAATAAACAAAAAAAAACAAAATTTTAAATTTGAATCATTACTTTTTTAAAATATCGAAACAGAAAAAAGTTATAG
Organism: Sisymbrium altissimum; assembly: GCA_900406495.1. Taxonomy (NCBI): domain Eukaryota; kingdom Viridiplantae; phylum Streptophyta; class Magnoliopsida; order Brassicales; family Brassicaceae; genus Sisymbrium; species Sisymbrium altissimum. The sequence goes on along the minus strand of OVBI01000034.1, from coordinate 229,100 downwards.
AGGAATATAAGGTAAATAATAATTTAAATAATTAAAAGAAAACATTGACGGGTGATATTGTATACTATTATATACTAATATCATAACCCAAAAATTTTGGTCATTCCTTTAATTTTTCTAGGTTGTTTGGTTATGCAGCATAAATATCAAATGGTTTAATTTTCCAAAACAAAATTGTATTCGGTTTTAGAATACTCTAATTTGGATTACTGTCGTTGTGTTTTTTGGGTAAGAAGTTGGATCATGGTTTTATAAGTCTCATTAGTTAAAATACAGAAGTTGCATCCAATAACTTTAAAAAAACTTATATTTTAAAAATTAAATCAAAATCTCCAATTTTCTCTCCCCCATTCTTTCTATCTTTCTCCTAGCTTCTTACTAACTTTTTAAATTTAATATTTTTTTGGTTAATTTACAAAGTCACCCATTAAAATATCTTGTCAATTGGGCATGGACTATTAATTAGTTTGTACCATTACGTCACTACACTTACAGACTCACTAGCGAACATCAATTATGGTTAGATCAATGTCAGTATGTCACCTTAAACAAGACTGACACTAAAGTCTACAATCTATGATTAAAAAAAATACGACATTCTCATTATGGTTTAGGTGAAATAAAAAATACGACATTCTCATTATGGTTTAGGTGAAATACTATAACAAAGATGTAAACTATTCTAAAGGATTTACATTTGCTTCAATTCAATCCTAAAAGATTTCTTAGAGAAGCCAAAAAACACTAATTTTGATACACTCTAGCTTTAGATTAATTCTTACGATGGTATTTCTTCTAAATTTATTGTTGTAAAAATATTAAAGAAATTCCAAATACTAAATCTTAATTTTATAATATTTGGATGAATTTGAAAAAGTTATTATGAATTTTGTTAAAAACAGTTAAGATTCTTCCAACACTCCCATGTTTAACAGCATCAATACTAAGCTTGGGATTTTGGATCTCATTTTGGATTCGGATCGATTTATTTAAATTTTTGATTTTTTGAATTTAAACACATAAAAACTGGAGTTTTTATAATTTATTCATTAGGTTAGAGTTTACTTATATCGAGTTTGAATTGGATTTCAGGTTATATATCAAATTCGATTTCAGGTTTGAGTTTGAATTCGAAAATTTCAATTTAAGTTATTTTGGGTTTTTTCAAAACCAAAATAACTAAAATAATAAAAAATACTAAAAAAAAATTCAAAATTTAAAAAGAAAAAACAAACCAATCTCAAACCTAAAACATCAACTTATGCTAATCTTAAATATAATTTAGAATTCGAATCAGATTCGGATTGATTTATTCAAATTTTTGGTTTTTGAATTTTCAAATTTTAAATATATAAATATTAATTACACAATTATCAATTTTAGATTTTAAATTTTATTTCACTTATATATCACTGAGAGTTATATCTAGCCAAAAATTAAATAAATATTTTAAAAATTTCTGCATAAAAATAAAACATTATTTAGGATTCCACTGTTTTAAACGTAGCAGCGTTTGTAAAACAATATTTTGTATGATAATTAGCCGTTTTCTACTTCTGCTTTCTGTGGGCTTTTAGTCTGTAATTTGTTTGGTTTTATTCTTTGTCTCTAGAGAACTTTGTTTGTTTTGATTAGAATTTATAATAATAAACAATGTTTAACAATCTTAAACTCAACGCTTCTTAATATTAAAATGCAGTGGGTTGCAACGATGGATTTCTGATAAGATAATTAAAACAATCTTTTATTTTTCTTGTTAAATCCTTAATGCTCATATATAAAACTAGTTAAAGCTTTTTATTTGAATTTCTATGTTCGTGGGTTCAAGCTTATCCCTTTGAGTGGATTTATAAACTATATCTCTCTTTGGTCAACTTTCGTAGGTTTAAGTTGAGCGTGCGTCGTCTTGGTGGAGCCGATGTTGGTTGCTCCACTTGTTACTGATATGCCTTTGTCATCATCAGTGGAGGTAATAGGAAAACATTTTAAAGAGAAAATATCAAAACTTTAGTAAATGGGTTTTGGCTCAAACTGCTTATTGTAATCTCTCAATAGGATGAAACGAGTGACGGTGGAAGGACGCCACAACCCGCGTGGGAGAAATGGTCTAACGATGGCACTGAACGTCAAGTGGCTAAATTGATGGAAGAAATTGTTGGAGCAGCGATGCCGCTTCTTCAATCTAAGGCTCTCTGTATGATGCCAATCTCATTGGCTATGGCGATTTTTCATTCTCAGCCTCCAGATACAACATCAGGTGGTGTTAAGCCCGAGACGAATCCTCCTCCTTAGGTTTTTAGTGCAAGGGTTTGTACAGCAATTCAACATGGCTTTTGCTTTCTACTACTATTCACGGCTCTGTCGTCTTGCTGTTTCATCTCCCTCCCATACCAACTTGTTTGGGCTGATTGAAAGGTAAAAGAAAAAGCTTTGGAGATGAAATCAGTGTACGAGGTTTCAATCATTTTTAAAATCACAACCTTTTATTTTAAAGCCAAAATCCCTACAATTTTTTTAAAAAAATTAACTTAAACAATTTTTAATATCAACCAAGCACGCACCTCGTAATTTTGACTTTAGAAAAAAAAAAAATGCAAGGCAAAAAGTATTTAATTAGTGTGTGAATTTTTTTATGGATTATAAACAATTTTAGGATAAATGAAGTGTTTGGTAATTTTTTTACTTTAAAAGTTTTGATTTGATTTTTTTTTAAAAAAAATAATCTTCAGGAGATTAAACAAAGGTTGATCTGGTAAACGAAATTAAGAAAAAAAAGGTAAGAATCCAAGATTTAAAAGAACAACTTTTGGAAAGATGATCAAGTGTGTAGACATGTTTCCGAAAGTAAAGGCAAATTCAAAGGAAGAAACAACTGATTCCAGTCAAAACAAAGCGATGATTCTCAAGGAAAGGGTCTAAAGATAGAGTCGACAGCAAAATTGTGATTATCTAGCTGCTTGCCCCTGTGTGTGTTCTAAGAGCTGAGTCACTAACTTGTAAGTCCGTCCTGATAAGGCTTTGGTGTGGTTAATCAACTGCTCATGCCTGCATACGCGGGAAACAGAGTTTAGATTGTAGAATTTTCAGACAATAAGAATTACGATAAGATGGCAATCTTCTTACACGTTGGGCTGAGTAGGCTCCATGATTACGGTTCCTGACTCGGAATCAATCTTGGCATCAAGCTTTGAGGTGCGGATAAGGTTCACAATCCATCTCTCTGCCTCCTCATAGTTCAGATTCAATTTCTCAGCAAGCACCCTGACAAGGCCAAGAGATTCTCAGTGTAAATACAAAGTTATAATACAAGACCACATAAATTCTTCCTGCCTTCACCAAAAGCAGCCAGGACCGTGGAATTTTTATGCACAAGGAATAGAAAAAAGGTACTAAAACTGAGCAATTCTATGAGAAGTGGACGAAGAAAAATTAAGCGAACATTCTAATTTACCCCATGTCAATTCTCTGATGAATTCTGCAATAGGTTTCGAAGATAAATAGGCGGGCATTTTCAAGAAACTCATCTCTCAATGGTACAGTTGAAAAGTTTCCATCCTCAACTCGCTTTCCAAGAAACGGATCATTCACAATGACCTACATCATAGAACCATGTCAGACTCGTGATTATACTATCCTGCACCATTTCCTAAAATACAAAATACATGTGAGCTGCTTTACCTCTTCACACTCTTTCATCTTCTTTTGAGCTCCATCAAAGTCATAATTGACAAACACACATGCCAGGAACTCCACGATAGGATCTTTGTAAGAGTAGTGCTCTTGTTGAATGACCTTAATGAATTCTTTCAGTTGAGGCCTTCTCCTTTTGTTGACAATGAAAGCAGTTGCCAAGTAACGCAGCAAGTGTGGAGCACTAGTTTGTATGGCATTCAGATACCTAAAAATAAATATAATATTAGTGTACAAATACTGCATAAACTAAAAGCACAATCCTGGCAGAAAGTCCGGACATAAAGAAAGAACAAACTCTCCAATAGCTGATTACACATCACGGATAACTTTTGATTCAATAATTTGGTTCAGACACAAACACCACCGATGCATAACTTCATTCCACTCAGATCACGCTTCTAATGGGACTAATAAGGGATGCACATAAAAGCAATCTTGCATGACAAATTCAGGTAAAAACTAACTTAGATGCAAAAGAAATAAAAAGGTGGAAGCATAGATAGGTTTCAAATGATATATATGTAAAGCAGGAAGAAATGATTTTCTAAAGAGGTGTTACTTTGCTACTATATAAAACTGTATAAGGGAATCGCGAGGGATGCAGATGACAGAGAGGTTTAAACTTACTTGTCTTGGTTAAAAAGATCAATGATCTGTGTCCTTCCGTTATCATGGTTAAAAAAGATGTAGAGACCCCAATGCATCAACCAAATCCTGTTCTGCACTTGGTTTAACGGCGATGCAAAACTCTGAAAAACCAAACGCTAGTTAGTACATATATAAATGTACTCACATCAACGGGGATCTCAGAAGGCCACAAAAGCTAGAAGAAACTCGGAAAAGCAGACCTTAGAGTCAATAATTTCCTTGAGACGGTTGAGCTCTTCAAGTGCAATGTCCCAGTTTTGCATCAAAATCTCAGATGCGAGCTTTCCCCACAAGGCGCTGAGACTTCTCTCAAGGTTAGAGCAAAGGGTTCTGTACTGGTAAAGGTAATCAGCAGCACCAGAATAGTTACCACATTCAAACTGAAACTTGGCGTACTGATACAAAGCCTCAATCTGGTCTGGACCAATCTGATAAAAACATAACATACAAAGATTGAGTTTTTCGATACCAAATGCAAATTAAACAATTACAAAACCGAACAAGGCAAAAAAGCACAACCTGGTAACGTTCCTTGAGCATCTGGAGATTGTACTGCTTATCAGCCCTAAGCTCCTGAACCGCATTAGGGTTCAAAAGGAAAGTCACAAGTGGTGCAGCCGCCTCCTCTAGAGATTTCAACCTCGCCACTACCTCTGCCCTCCTCTCCACCATATCTACCAACCACAATTCCAAACATCAAACAATTAAACCCAAATAAAAACGCAAACTTTCAGGTGACATTTGCCAGAGAGGAGGATATACAACAAAGGAGATACCTTGAGGAGCGTCTTCGGTGTGGTAAAGACTCTTGTGGATATCCATGGCGTAATCAACCATGTTGGTTTTGTTCAAAAGCTCGATCTTGAACTTGAGGATCTGCTCATCAGGGTAAAGCTGACGCTCTTGAAGGAACTCCAGTATAGGAAACACCAAGTGCCTGTCCAGGTTAGGCGCTACTCGAGGTGTCAGGTCATAGTTCTCTTTGCTTTCCTCCATCTTCGCAAATCTCTCTCTCTCTGGGTAAAAAAGAATCTATCCACCGAGCTCTCTCAAGACGGCAGAGATGGAGTTTTTTTGGGAGACGAATTCTTGTATGTTGGAATTAGGGTTACCACCTCGAATATTACTTTTTCAATATTTCTACATTTGCCCATATACTTCTTACATATTCTTTTTTACCCCCTTAAAAGTTATTTTTTAACAAAACGACACTTTTTTCTCCGCGAGGGATCTTTTTTAATCGTCTCCGTCGCTATCTGACCGGCCCGGTATCGGAGGGGTTTTTGAATAAAAAAGAAAAAAGGAAATTAAATGATTTATGTGGAGGAGGGGCGCACGGTAAGAAGTTTAATAGAATGGCGTATGTTAATAGCCTCGTCTTCTTCCCGTACCGGCAGAGACCACTAACGTGCGCCTCTCCCTCTTTTACCTTTCTTCTCTCCCTCTCTTCTCTATCATACTGGGATTAGGGTTCTTCTTCCTCGAGACGAACCACCTCTTTCTTATTATCTCTCCGTCACGAATGACTCCAAACTATTAGCAGCTTTTTCTTAAGGGCTTTCTCGTGACGCCGTCTCCTTCTCTCAATGGATCCTTCGAGAAGGCAACCCAAGGACTCTCGTTACTCAAATCTCTTCGATCTCGAGGTCTGTACGGTTCTCAATTTTCTTTCTTTCTCCTGTTTCCTTTGAATCATTGGTTTGTTTGTACATGTTGGATGATCATATGACACTGATGAATGATGAATGTGGTTTTGGTGATTGGCTAATTTTGCAATTCTTTAGCTTCTTCATGTTCCTTGAGTGATTTATGGCTAAAAAGTGTCACTCTTTGCAGCCGTTGATGAACTTTCGAATCCCGAGACATGAAGATGAATTTGATTACTATGGGAGTAGTAGTCAGGATGAAACTAGAAGCAATCAAGGTACAATATTTTATTGGTTTCATGGTAACCAACTGTGTGGATACTTTTGAGTGAGTGAGTTCTATCTGTGTCTAACGGTTTCGTGATGATCGAAGGTGGGGTAGTAGCAAGCTACGGTAATGGCGTTAAACCGGGAATGAATTCTAGCACCAAGAAGAGGAAGCGGTGGACAGAAGCTGATGATGATGTAGAGGATGGCGATGGCCATTACAATCAACGTGTTACTGAGGAGCACTACCGATCAATGCTTGGGGAGCATATACAAAAATTCAAAAGTAGGTCCAAGGAGTCTCAAGGGAATTACACTCCTCTCTTGGGTGTTCCGGTGCGAAAGAGCAATGTGGGCAGTTACAGAGGTAAGAAGCTAGGGAGCGGTCGCCATAGGAGATTCCATGACATGGACACCTCGTCAAATTTTGCGGCTGATGCGATCCCACATAGGCGAGGAAGCTATCGTGAAGCGGATATTACCCCCAAGTATGTTGTTCATATGTTTTTCATGTTCCATGGAGAACGCGTAACTCTGTGTATTCCCTTTAGTTGTCTAATGGTGTTGAGTTTCTTGGATTGACATATCGTATTTTGCATCATCTGCAGAATAGCATATGAACCCTCGCATGTGGATATTGGTGATGGTGCTATCTACAAAATTCCCCCAAGTTATGACAAGCTGGTGGCGTCATTAAACTTGCCAAGCATTTCAGATCTTCATGTGGAAGATGGTTACTTGAAAGGAACTCTAGATCTAAGATCATTAGCAGAACTGGTGGCTAGCAATAAAAGGTCTGGAGCTAGAAACAGTAACGTGGATGAGCCTCGACCTCAGTACGAATCTCTTCAAACTACAGTGAAGGCCTTGTCAGCTTCAAACTCCACCCCTAACTTCAGCTTTAGTGTGTCAGAAGCTGCAATGAATTCTGTCATTCCAGAGGGAGCTGCTGGAAGCACGGCACGTACAATTCTGTCAGACGGTGGTGTTTTACAGGTTCATTACGTGAAGGTTCTGGAGAAGGGGGATACATATGAGGTTTGGACTACATAATAAATCATTTGTATCCTTCACGGCTCTGTTAACAACATTTATTTTTCCTGACATTCTTTTGTGTCCTTTCTTCAGATTGTTAGAAGAAGTCTACCAAAGAAGCAGAAAGTGAAGAATGATCCTGCAGTAATTGAAAAGACAGAAAGGGACAGGATTAGAAAAGTCTGGATCAACATTGTCAGAAGAGAGATACCAAAGCACCATAGAATTTTCACTACGTTTCATCGGAAACAATCGATTGATGCCAAGAGGTTTGCAGATGGTTGCCAAAGAGAGGTAATTGAAACTGGCTCTCAAATTATGGCTCTACCTACAATTCACTTCATTTTTATATTATTTGCTTTTCTATATTACTCTTGCATTCCATCTTAGAGTAAGCTCTCATTTGCTGTTACTTTGAGTTCACAGGTGAGAATTAAGGTGGCTCGATCATACAAATTGCCACGGAGTGCACCAATTCGCACCAGAAAGATATCCAGAGACATGCTGCTATTCTGGAAGCGGTTTGACAAGCAGATGGTACTCTTTTTTTTTATTATCCTTAGACTCTGCAGTACGCTTACAGGCTGCCTACTAGATCTGATTACACATTCTGCTGCCAATTTTGTTTTATCAGACATGCTTTTTGCATGGGTTTCTTTGCCCTTTTTCGTAGATGAGGACTTACCAACTCTATAACCTTGGCTATAGTCTGTAGAAAGTTATAATGGAAGTAGTAGATTTGGATTGTTATAATGTCGTTCTTCTCGTTTGAACGGTGCACTTAGATTTATTTGACTATGTTGACAGGCAGAAGAGAGGAAAAAACAGGAAAAGGAAGCTGCAGAGGCATTAAAACGTGAACAGGAGCTTCGAGAAGCACAAAGGCAGCAACAGAGGCTCAATTTTCTTATTAAACAGACTGAACTTTACAGTCACTTCATGCAAAACAAAACCGATTCAAAGACTTCTGACTCCTTGTCGATTGGAGATGAAAATCTGGTTGACGAAGAGCTCCGAGAAGATTCAGCAGCAGAACCTTCTGAGGTGGAAGATCCTGAAGATGCTAAATTGAAGCAAGAAGCCCTGAAAGCTGCCCAAGAGGCAGTTTCTAAGCAGAAAAAAATAACAGATGCCTTTGACACTGAATATATGAAGCTACGGCAAACTTCTGACACGGAAGGACCATCAAATGATGTCTCAGTCTGTGGCTCGGGCAATATAGACTTGCATAACCCGTGAGTTTGTGTTCTTGTTACTGCCTCATTTTCTATCTTCATGATTTTAGAATGCTTATTAATTCTCTCTACTTGCAGATCTACAATGCCTGTTACATCAACTGTTCAGACTCCAGAGTTGTTTAAAGGAACTCTAAAAGAATACCAAATGAAAGGCCTTCAGTGGCTAGTCAATTGTTATGAGCAGGTTTCCTTAACTTCTATGTACATTTATCATTTTTTGTGGACTTTATAGAGGAAATTATTCCCTTGAGGAATCGTCTTTCAGAATGGGTATACCCTAAGACTATTTATTAATATGCCCAGGGTTTGAATGGCATTCTTGCTGATGAAATGGGCTTGGGTAAGACTATTCAAGCTATGGCGTTCTTGGCTCATTTGGCTGAGGTAAGTCGAATTGTTGGTCCGTTTTATCTGTTGTGGTTTGCCTATGTTAAAACTCATGCATCCTCTCACACAGGAAAAAAACATTTGGGGTCCATTTCTGGTTGTTGCCCCTGCTTCTGTCCTTAACAATTGGGCTGATGAAATTAGTCGTTTCTGTCCTGACTTGAAAACTCTTCCATATTGGGGAGGATTACAAGAGCGGACAATTTTAAGAAAGAATATTAATCCCAAGCGTATGTACCGAAGGTAACGGCTGTGTGACATATTTTAGGTTATAACATTTTTTTTTACTGTTGATGTTCCTGTAGATGATTTGCGTGTGACCTCGGCTTATTCGCTCAAAGGCTTCGCAATCAATAAATCCTCTTTGCTCTTTTTCAGGGATGCCGGTTTTCACATTTTAATTACCAGCTATCAGCTATTAGTAACCGATGAAAAGTATTTTCGCCGGGTGAAGTGGCAATATATGGTGCTAGATGAGGCCCAAGCAATCAAAAGTTCCACCAGGTTTTTACTTTTCCCTCGAGTCAGTTGAATGAGGGGGTTGCTTGTGTTTGCAAGGATCAGATTTCATTCTTTTAATTTTTTTGTACCCCTGTACGTTGAATTCCAGTGCATGGACTGTTACTTTTGTCTTGAAATGCTAAATTTTTATGCAAGTTTGATTTTCCTTTTTTCTTTGACAGTATAAGATGGAAGACCCTTCTTAGTTTCAACTGTCGGAACCGATTGCTTCTGACTGGTACTCCAATTCAGAATAACATGGCAGAATTATGGGCGCTGCTGCACTTCATCATGCCAATGTTGTTTGACAGCCATGAACAATTTAACGAGTGGTTCTCAAAAGGGTATGTCCTATTTGTCTGGGTTTGATGGTCATGTAATAGTTTGTAGTGAACAATCTTGTTTCTGATACATAATCCGTATTGATTAACAGAATCGAGAATCATGCTGAACATGGAGGCACTTTAAACGAGCATCAGCTTAACAGACTGGTGAGATTTCACTCTTTTTGCAGAATTAGCATGGCGATACCTCAAATTCTTTTAGTTTCTGTCTGCTTCATTTTTTTAGTTTGCTAGGCTCCCTGAATAGGATCGCGCACTATGGTTCTCTTTCCTTTTCGATTTATGAAATTATTACTTTTGCGACTTTATTCCTCTTGGGAGTTTTAGAAACACGACACTGATATGTATGCATATGTCATGAACGGAAAGCTTCTGGATTCTTGTTTTTCTGTCAGCCAACCTTCTGACCCCTTCTTTTGCGGTTAGAAGGATTGTTAATTCCAGTTAGTGATTCTTGGTTCTCCATGAATTCCTTAAGTTTGCACACTGGATGCATTTTTTACCTTTTTTAAGCTATATGTAGTCACTCACATTTTGTTTCTTTTCCCTAACAGCATGCAATATTAAAGCCGTTTATGCTCCGACGTGTCAAAAAGGATGTGGTTTCTGAGCTAACTACAAAGACGGAAGTTACAGTACACTGCAAGCTCAGTTCTCGACAACAAGCTTTTTATCAGGCTATCAAGAACAAGATTTCTCTGGCTGAATTGTTTGATAGCAACCGAGGGCATTTTAACGAAAAGAAAATATTGAATTTAATGAATATCGTCATTCAACTTAGGAAGGCAAGCTCTCTTGTCAAGCCAGTTTTACTTCCCTGCTTTCTTTTAACGTCTTGTCCTGCTTTCTCATACATTATTCAACACGAAATTGTATGTCTCAAACAACATAAGTGCAAGACTGTGGCTTATGGTAATATATTTCTGTCTCTGATGTCAGGTGTGCAACCATCCAGAGTTGTTCGAAAGGAATGAAGGGAGCTCGTATCTCTACTTTGGAGTGATGTCCAATTCCCTTTTGCCCCCTCCCTTCGGTGAGCTAGAGGATGTACATTACTCTGGTGGTCAAAATCCCATAACATACAAGGTGAATTTCAGTACCTAAACTAAGCTCCTAGGTCGACAATATCTTGTCGTCTCTGACTAATTCCTGACGTTGGATTCGATCTTTTAATTCTCTTTCAGATACCTAAACTCCTACAGAAAGAAATGCTACAAAACTCTGAAATATTTTGTTCGTCTATCGGACGGGGCGTATCAAGAGAATCCTTCCTGAAGAATTTTAATATATATTCACCTGAGTATATTCTTAGGTCAATATTCCCTTCTGATTCTAGCGCAACTCAAGCAGTTAGTGTAAGTGGAGCATTTGGCTTTTCCCGCTTGATGGATTTATCACCATCAGAAGTTGGATATCTGGCTTTATGCTCCGTCATGGAAAGGCTATTATTCTCCATACTGAAATGGGAGCGGCAATTCTTGGATGAAATATTAGACTCTTCTATGGAATTCATGGATGATGATCTTAGTGGTGATAACATCGAAAGAGTTAAAACCAGAGCTGTCACAAGAATGTTGCTGATGCCATCAAAAGTTGAAACGAGTTTGTTGAAAGGGAAACTAGCCACAGGGCCTACCTGTCACTCATTTGAATCACTAGTGATCTCTCATCAGGATAGGCTACTTTCAAATATCAAACTCCTACATGCTGCATATACTTTTATCCCCAAAGCCAGAGCTCCACCGGTATGATTTCTTTGAATTGTGAAGTTGCCAACTATTAACCTTGGTTATTCTTTTTACTCAACCGTGCTCCATATGAACTTGCATTTGTCAGGTAAGCGTTCATTGCTCGGACAGAAATTCTGCATACAGGATTACAGAAGAACTACATCAACCATGGCTTAAGAGATTGTTAATCGGTTTTGCACGAACTTCAGAAGCCAATGGACCCAGGAAGCCGAACAGCCTGCCACATCCTTTAATCCAAGAAATTGATTCAGAACTTCCAGTTGTACAACCTGCGCTTCAGCTGACGCACAGAATATTTGGTTCTTGCCCTCCAATGCAAAGTTTTGACCCTGCAAAGTTGCTCACGGTAGTTTCTTCTCTTCTGCAGCTTCCTTTTACATTTAGCGGCTTTACTATGAGCTCTTGTTTCTTATCACAAAATTGGATCATAGGACTCTGGGAAGCTGCAGACTCTTGATATATTATTGAAGCGGCTTCGAGCGGGAAATCACAGGGTCCTCCTGTTTGCACAAATGACAAAGATGCTGAATATTCTCGAGGTAGTATCTAGACACAGGCCGTGATCACACTGTGCCAAAGAATTTGTGGTCTTATTAATTACAAACATTCACTTTTACATCTTCCCTGTTTATGCAGGATTACATGAACTATAGAAAGTACAAATACCTCAGGCTTGATGGATCTTCCACCATCATGGATCGCCGAGATATGGTTAGGGATTTTCAGCATAGGTAGGGTTGACTTTCTCAAGCCTTTCTTTCATGTTCCCGTGAGGCTTTCTGTGCATACTTGTAAAACCCTACATGGTTGCAGGAGCGATATTTTTGTATTCTTGCTGAGCACCAGAGCTGGAGGACTTGGTATCAACCTGACGGCTGCTGACACCGTCATTTTCTATGAAAGTGATTGGAACCCCACCTTGGATTTACAAGCTATGGACAGAGCTCACCGTCTTGGTCAGACAAAAGATGTCAGTGATTCTCTGTCTTCTATTCTGCCGATTCCTTTATTGCTTTCATTATATATCCAAAACTTCCTTTTAGCGAACAAGCAGTTGCCAATGGGATTTTATCTTTCTCGCCTGATCTCTTCTTCTGAAACGAAAAACCTCTTATAGGTTACTGTTTATCGGCTCATCTGCAAGGAGACGGTGGAAGAGAAAATTTTGCACAGGGCAAGTCAGAAAAATACAGTTCAACAGCTTGTTATGACAGGAGGTCATGTTCAGGGTGATGATGTTTTTGGAACTGCGGATGTGGTATCGTTGCTTATGGATGATGCAGAGGCAGCACAACTGGAGCAGAAATTCAGAGAACTACCATTACAGGTGGGGACAGGAGAGAATTGTAATTACATCTACGTATTTTGCAATTCATCCTTCAAAATAAGGAGAAGGTAACTCAAAATGAATTGTAAATTGTGCCACTCGTACTTCATTTTGTCTTTCAGGTAAAGGACAGGCAGAAGAAAAAACAGAAATGTATCAGAATAGATGCTGAAGGAGATGCAACTTTGGAAGAGTTGGAAGATGCTGCTGAACGACAGGACAAGGGACAGGAACCTTCCCAAGAACCGGAGAAGACAAAACCCAGTAACAAAAAGGTAAATATGCTACAAACTCGGAGTCTCGGACTTTTTTCTTTTCCCTTTCTCATTACCGAGTGAATGTCAAGTCTCGATCCATCTCATGATATATGCCCTACAAGGCCTAGCGGCAAATGAAAAATGATGACACTATGAATTGGTGTACTTATCGAGCTTGTCTTGGTGCTAAGTTGATAACTTCTCGCTTGAGTATATTACTAAAAGGCATGTGCTATTGCGGTGATATGCAGAGGAAAGCTGCTTCAACTCCGAAATCTAGAGTTCCTCAGAAAGCAAAGGAGGAAGCGAATGGTGAAGGAGATGCTCCTCTTCAGCCTCAGAGGACAAAAAGGGTAAAGAGACAAACAAAGAGCATAAATGAGAGTCTTGAACCTGTCTTCTCGGCATCAGTTACTGCAACAAATGGAGAATTCAATCCAAGTAGCTCGAAGGCAGATGCTAACTAATCCGAAGATGATGCTAACTAATCCGAAGATGGTTAAAGCTTCAATAGGATATTAACTTCAGTCAGGGTTTAGTAAATGGTTCCTAGTTTTTGAGCCAAGTGTACAGATTTTAATATTCAAGTTTTACTCTTTAACCTACATCGGTCTAATGGTAGTACATATATGTATAAGTATTATTATCGCTTTAACGAGTAACGTTAAGCATTAATCATCCTCTTATTTATTCAGTGGATTCCAATTTTTTAGGTATCATGAAGCACTTTCGACAATCCTTTCTGGATTACCTTGTAGTCTTTCTGATTTGTCTTTATGTACTGGATATATATACATATACACATACATCTTTGATCACAGTTAGCGCGACTATTCCTTAGCTCCGTCGACTAAAAACTTTTACGCATACATGATAACGAAAATCATAAAACACTTGATTCTTTTTAAAAAGAAATATAACTTTATACGCATAACAGCATAATTAAGAATTGGAGAATCAATCCATGTTCGAGATAGATGTATGATTTCTGTTTGCATTAAATAAAATATATACGATGCCAAAAAAAAGAGTATACAATTAGCAACAAATAATAGAAAAGGTCAATGCTTCAATTTATTTCCAATATGTTTCATTGTAAAAAGACTATAATTCAGCACCAAATAATTTAGCTATAACTTGTAATAAAAAAAACTAAACTTTAGTTCGAGTTGGTCTTAAAATAATAATATATTAAAGAATTGGAATGGTCTATAAATGCTTTGCAGATATAGATGGACGAGAAATAGAAGAAACCAAAAGTGATCAATGGAGGGCCCTTTGTTGACCAAGAGTGAGCACAGCACAATCAATGGCGATTCTTCATCAGACGATGAGCCCAACGTCAACATTACAATCAATGACGATTTTTCATCAACTGCTGCGCAAATACCATATACGTTTGCAATTGTTTTGAATTCGATCGAGTTTGTTATGACATTGGTCCAGATTGTTTTAGCCATAGTTGTTGTGAGAGGTTCAAAAGGTGAACATGCAGAAGCAACATGGATCAACGTTTATACTTGTGGCTGTATTGCCAATGTCCCTATTCTATGTTGGCGTTTCTGGTATTACCAAAATGCTACCTCAGAGATAGGGTATGAACTGTCTTTCTTTTTCTTTAATGTTTTACGCATTTATAAACCTCTAAATATTTTATTGGTTTTGCAGAATCAACGCGGTGATGATCATTTTGAAGATGATTGTTGAATATTTCTTCATGGGTTGGTCTGTGGTGTTCTTTTGGGTTGTTGTCACCAGCTCATCAACTCTAGATCATACCACTCCACTTTTTTGGTGCGCATCCAACCAAATCTACATTTATGTCCCATAAACAGAATTGTCACCTCTCTAGCTAATAATTAAAATCCACCGTATTGTCCTTTTTTGCATGCAGGTTATGTGTGGTTCTCCTAGCTTTCGGTTGCATGCGATATGTACTACCTAATCTAATATGTGCAGCGATGTGTTGTTGTGTGTCTATGACGTTATGTCTTAGCGGAATTTGGGGAGTCGTTGATTAAACTCATGGAACGCTTAATTACTCAGCGGATAGTTAAAGAATGGTGGATCATGTTCTTCTTTCTTTTCCTCGCAATGATTGTAACAACGCTTTCTATATGTTCCTATCAAATAAAGCCAAAAAGTCGATTGTTCTGCGCAAGTTTGAATAGACTAAGTTCTCTCTTTACATTCATTTAAAGACCACACTTTGAAGAGATAAAAACAAAAAGATGGAGCCTTTCTTAAATTTGGGAAAAAATGTGCAATGAAAAATATTTGTAAATATTCAACACTGAAATTTGGTATATATACAAAATTGGTTACACAATATATATACCGTAAATGATATTGTGAGGGCCAAAAAAAATAAGGGAAAGTGTTCTAAAAAATTGAATTCGGGAATCAAGCGGAGGTGTGAAGTAATGGCGGCGGATCATCATCTTCCGGAGACATTGAAACCCTTCCTTCACAGAGCCACCGAAGCTCAGGTTCTGAGTTTCATTCAGTTTTTTTGTAATCAAGTTAGAGTCTTTTAGTTTCTCCGTTGATCTGAGTTGAGTTTCTAAGGGTTTTTCTGAAGTGCTGAATCTGGGACTGAAGATATGACTTCCTTCCACATTCCTCAATTCATGTGCTGTTTTGCAGGAGCGATTGGCTAGGCTTGAAGCTGCTTTTGCCTCCACCAAGATAGGTTTTTTTTTTCTTCTCACCTAATCTCTGAATTCTGAAAAAGAAAGTGACTGATTTTTTGATCTTCAGACTGTATCCACTTTTCTGTCCGTTTTGAAGTTTTCCTTTTGTTCTCAGACGTTCCAGATGCGGAACTTGTGGAAAAGATCACCCAAATCCAGTCAAAGCTCGAAGAAGCTGACGAGACTGTGAAGCAAGAACAGAAGAAGGTCATCTCTTACTGTGTTCACATTCTTTTTGTTTGTTTGTGTTGGTTTGTAGCTTGTTTTGGAGTTTTGATTATGGATTCTACTACTAGGTGAAAGAATTGACCATTGAAAACGAGAAGCAAAAGTACCGTATACTTCATCTTGTGAGCGCACTGAGGGATGCTGATGATAAGCTTAAGAAACTCTCCAAATGATTTGATTCTTCTTCTTTTATTGTAATTCGTTTTTGAACATTCTTGCAAAGGTACTCATAATTGATTGGTATCAGAAGTATCGCATTTTTTTCACAAGTCTTGGAAACTAAACGTTGGCTATATCTTGGCGTGTGTGTGTGTGTGTCATAAGAAACTCTGCAGTTTGTAGTTAAGCTATGTCCATCGGTGGTCTCTGATCCACATGAAGATAACATAGTTTAGTTCACATTTGAAGTAAGGTTTTGCTGTTTTCATTTAAGCAAACACTAGTGTCTTATCACTTTGCAGAAGAAAAAATCTGTTTTAGCCGGTTTTGGTCAGCTATGTCATTAGTTATCGTATCATTGGAATCACTTTGCTGAGATCTGGCCATCATCTTTATTTATATTAGTGTCAACTTTCCCCTTGCCTGGATTGGGTTACTCTCTCCTCACGGTTTCTGATGAGACCATTGTTCAGGTATAGAGTTCTGCTGCATCTTCTTAATTGGTAATGGCACTGGGTCTTGCACACACTAGTTAAATTTAACAAGGCATTGATTAGTTTGCCTTTGCCTCGAAAAGCAAGTCTTTAATAAGCTCCATGGTAAAAAGGTTCATACCTCCACCCAAACTGACATCTGAAGTCTCAGAGATGCTTTTTCCCCGGCTTGAATATCAACGATTCAAATAACAATAAGGCAGAAGAGACTCTCAAATTCCCCGAAAGTGCGATTTGTGTTTTTAGGCGACGACCAAATGAAACTTTGCTTTATTCATAACCAAAATTGGTCCAAAAGAAGGGACGACCGGTCCACAAGCCAACGTTAAAGAAAAGAGAGAATCACGACAAGCATTTTTTTAAGAAATCAAAAGATTGGGCTGGTGGACACACAAAAGACAACAGAAAATCAAACCAAAAGAAAAAAACCCGGTAACGCATGACGTGTTAGATTTTATACATATTGAAATCAGATCCCTATCACGGAATAAAGAAGACAAAAAAGACGTAGCAATTAATAGGAAGAGTGGGGTCATCAGGCAGAGTCAGATGGACCAGAAGGAAGCAGCTCGTAGCCATCGTGATGACTGTTCGATTCAACAGGTATGCATTTAAGACCAACTGCTAGAATCATGCTTATGGAACCAATAAAAATGCAGAGAAGCCAATGTTGCCAGCTCAAAGGAACAGTGCTTGCAAATGCTCCAAGGAACTCAACAATGATCACTTGGAATCCAACTGTTGCAGTCATCACAGCAACAAACACCCAGCTGTTGAACATTCCTTTGAACACGTTTATCTTCTCTATCTCTCGGCTGTTTACCTCGTTAAACACCTGTTTTGCGCAAAGCTTTTTTTTATTTTCATAAACACTTTTTTATTGGTTTTTATGGTGTATGTTGTTATTTTGTTTACCTGGCAAAAGACGAAGGAGTTGAAGATGATGGTGTTGAGAAGGGCTGTTGAATCTGGGCCGTCGAGGTTGAGTATTTGTTTGCCAGAAAAGTTGAGGATGCCGAGAACTATCAACTGATAAATGCTTTGACCAATGATGTTTCTCCACATGGCTTTGGTGATGAAGCTCGCGGTTCTACCGATTGGCTGACGTTTCATTAAACCTTCGTTGGGAGGTTCGGTTGCTAGAGCCAATGCACCGAGTGTATCCATGATCATGTTGACCCAAAGCAACTGCACCGCGGTGAGTGGTGCAGATCCTGAGAGCAAGAGACAAAGTTTATGATGAGACCAACAATCATTTGGTAAAATTGTGTGTATGCGTTTGATTTTACTTACCAGTGATGCAAGCAGATACAAAGTTGATGATAAGAGCAACAACATTAACAGTTAGCTGGAACTGAACGAATTTCTGGATGTTGATA
This sequence comes from Sisymbrium altissimum, assembly GCA_900406495.1. Taxonomy (NCBI): domain Eukaryota; kingdom Viridiplantae; phylum Streptophyta; class Magnoliopsida; order Brassicales; family Brassicaceae; genus Sisymbrium; species Sisymbrium altissimum. Next base: position 211,053 of record OVBI01000034.1, on the reverse strand, counting down.
TACACAGCACGTCCCCATTTCGCCACATTCACTATCGTTGCAAAGTTGTCGTCCATTATGATTACATCAGCATTTTCTTTTGCAACCTGTGTTTCCGGGAGTTTAAACATAAGAGAATATACTAATGTATATGGAACATACATAGTTATCGATTTGCAATGATAAAATAATTAATAACAGACAAGAACCAAAGGCTAACCTCTGTTCCAGCTATTCCCATGGCAAGTCCAATGTCAGACTCATGCAATGCAGGAGCATCATTTGTTCCATCTCCAGTCACTGCAACTACCTCTCCAATTTTCCTCAAATTGTTGACTAGTGTATGTTTGTCCAACGGCAAAGATCGAGCCATCACCTGACGTTAAAGATAAAGAAAATAATGATTATTCTAAAATGCTATAAACATTTCAAGAGACAGATGAGAGGATAAAAATTCATTCTATTGTTCTAAATCAGAACCTGAATTTTTGGTAAAATGGCCCTCATTTCATGTGGAGGCAAATTACGGAATTCTGATCCTTCTATAGCCACACCTCCAGCTGTAAGAATTCCACATTCCTTTGCAATAGCTTTGGCCGTGCTTAAGTTATCACCGGTAACCATACGAACAGTGATTCCAGCAGATTGGCAAGTTTGAACGGCTTCTCTAACACCGGGACGAACTGGATCCTTGATTCCAACAACTGCAACCAATGTGTAGCCACCATCAGGAAGCTCCCCACTGGGAGCTTCATCAAGATCTGTGTAAACCAAGCAGAGAGTTCTCAGAGCCTCTGAAGCAAATTCCTCTATGACTTCAGAGATATTTGCAATCTTTTCTTCAGTTAACGGAACAGACTCTCCGTTTGAATCCACAACCTTCTCGCACATTTTCAAGACAATTTCAGATGCACCTTTGCAGAAAGCGCGTACGCTGCCACCAGAATGAGATGTAAGAACAGACATTTTCTTCTTGTCTGAGTTGAAAGGCTCGATCTTGAGTATCTTATGTTCTCGGCGTTGCGTCTCAACGTCACCACCCAAAAGCAAACCAAATTCCAGTATAGCCCTTTCAGTAGGTGATCCCAGGATCTGAGTTTTTCCTTCCTTATCCTTCACGACTTCAGAACCGGTGTTCTGAAATATGGCCTGTATAAGGATATTCTGAACTTGTTCAGAGAGGTTCAACTGGAAGTTTTCCTCCTGCCGCTCCTTGACATTTTCACATATCCAAACTTTGTTGACTACCATGTGGTTAGTGGTTAAGGTCCCTGTCTTATCCGTGCAAATGCAGGAAGAAGAACCCATTGTCTCACAAGCAGCAAGATGCCTCACGAGTGCTCTGTCCCTCATCAACTGCTTCATAGCAAATGCTAGACTTAAGGTCACAGCCAAAGGTAACCCTTCGGGTACAGCAACGACTATGATGGTTACAGCAATTGCAAAGTAGTCAAGCAGTGTCAGTGCATCTTCAGAAGACCACTCAGTGATACTACCAGCAGTGGCTTTCGCTATAACAAACCGTATGCACAACACCACAAACGTCAGCACTGCAAAACCTAAACCGATTTTACCTATGATTGTAGCAACTCCGTTTAGCTTCACCTGCAGAGGGGTCTCATCCTCTCCACCTTCACTGAGAGTTTCCATCAACTTTCCCCATTCAGTCCTCATACCAACGGTGGTCACCAGCATTTTTGCAGAGCCGTTTTGGACTTTGGTTCCCGAAAGCAGAAACGGCTTCTCTTTATTCACGTGTGATGGTTCACTCTCTCCCGATAAACTTGACTCGTCTATCTCAAGATTGTATCCGGATATAAAAATCCCATCAGCTGGAACTCGATCTCCAATAGATAGATGAACCACATCTCCAACAACCAAGTCATCAATGGAGACCTCTTGTCTATTCCCATCCCTGGTGACTTGAATATTAATCTTCTTCTTCTCTCTATCCAGATCTCTGAACTGCAAAGATTGTTTGTAGTCACTGATAGCAGTAACCATGACGACCAAGATTATACTTAGCAAGATTCCCGTCCCATCATACATTCCTTTTGGAAACCCTTCAGTGGCAACTCCCACTCCTATCGATACTACAGCGCAGACCATAAGGATGATAAGAGTAACATCTTGAAGCGCTTCCCAGACAAACGTTAAAAAGGATCTGGCTGGCTTCTCGGCATACCGATTTGTCCCATAAATTTTTTCTCGGATGTGTAATTCATTCGAACGGACACCTTCAGTGAGAGATACAGACACTTTCTGGGCGATTCCTTCAGCTCCTCCACTTTTCGTCAGGCTCTTTGTGTCATGATTGCGTACCATAGAAGCAAGTTCATCTGCTTCAACATAAAATCCCGCTTGTTTGACCTTATCAGTGAGTTTATATTCTGTCCTTGCACCAGCTGAAGAAATACAAAATGAATAGAAAAGGATTACAAAATCATAAACCCAGTCACCCGCCAAATTCGGAAAATCATGCATATCTGAAACTCCGCATATGCAATCTTACCATCAATGAACTGAAGAGCTGCCTTTTGAACATAGAAGGCAACCCGTATCTTTTCCTGGTAATGACAAAAGGAAAACGTGAGCTGATTGAAGAACAGTATAACAACTAAATCGTTGGTCACACAAGAAGAAAAATTATTTTTTTTTGGTGCAATCAACATCTGCAGGCTAATAAACAGCATCAAAACAATCCAAATGCCAAAAAGATTGATAGCTTATTCAGTTTGCATTATGGTTTCTTAGGCAGAGGAGGGTATTAAGCTTTCTGCAACACCAGCTGAACTATTGTTGTATGTCAAAGTTTCAGTGATCCAACAAGATACAAGCCAACACAATTGAAGATGTATTTTCCTTAGAAGCTAAAAGTCAATAACATTTGATATCTCCACGAGATTTAATTTAGTTTGCTCAATTTTTCATTCGTCATTATAGTCAAACAGCCTACTATTTTGTTCAATTGTTTACACAAAACTGTCAATGTTTCGATTTCAACAGGAAAAGAAAAATATGACCAAAACCGAGAAGAAGAAAAAAAGACCAAAGACTCGAAATTAAAAGATTCACAAACTGCGTTCTTTACTTAATTGACGCAAGTGGACAAATAAAGTTGATGATGTCTGTTTCAGAATGGCATGGATTCTCTCTGGACGAAATTTCGTGGAAACTTCGTAAAGCTAAGGTAATTGTACAACAAGTCAAAAAGAATGCAAGAGCAAAAAGTCAACAACTAAATGAATAATTAGAGACCACAGAGCAGATATTAATTAGATTACAAATCAGGTTTAACGTCCCAAAAGTGAATAATTAGCTATGCTTGAGCTAAAATAACAATACAAACGTGTAACGATTGGACGCTAAGGTCAATTCAATTGGTCGATTTAATTGGAGACACGTCAGCATGTCCTAAGTTTTTTATACCATTTCGGAGCGAATAAATAATAACTCATCCGTTACACCATTTGATTAACTATCTCCCATTCCCTAGCGCGTACGAGACTCAGTGAACCCTAAAATACGCGTCACTTTGTGTTTGGCTGACTAAACATTAGGAAAAAACTATAGTATCAAAGCCCGATTATCTTCAGATCATTTTTTCACAATATCAGAAATTATAAAATTATAACCGATTATTTTGGATCTTTCGCTGCGAATCTAACAAAAACAAAACAAATAAAAATGGCGGAAAGATTTACAAAAGACGATTTGACTCTTACCGAAAAGAAGGAAAGTAATTAACAATAGAATATTGAAATGGATCATCGATGGAAACATTTCCCAAACTCAACGATCGTAGAAATTTGATTAGTAGCTCGTGATCTGTTAGCGTAAAAGGAAACATCGGAAACTATATTCGAAAAATGAGTAAATATTCAACTGAAGAAAACAAAAACAATAACTACGATTTTTCCAGGCATTATCACAGTCCATCTCACGAGAAACAGAGAACAAAGAAAATAAATGGAAAAAAGAAGAAAAACGGACCTGGATCTGGCATCGCTTCTTCTCATTCTCAGCGAGCGCATCGAGATCGCTGATCATACGGAAACGACGAGCTCGATTTTTGACGATGGAGACGGATGATCTCCATCGCTGGCGAGCCTCCAGCGACGGATTCTTCGCGTCCACCTGGAAATCCTTTAGGAGACTAGACATTTCTCCAAAAAAACAAATCTGTCTCTCTCCGTTTACTTTCTCTAAGAGCGCTGTTTCTTCTATTCTATACAGAGATATCGAAGCTAAAGAGGAGGGAGAGAGGAGTGAAAGCCTCTTCTTTCCTATTTTAGCTGAATCCTTCTCTCTTGACAAACGTGGGAGTTTGTTGCGAGTGTGCGTTTTATGTTAGTGTCCATACCCGATTTAACCGGGTCATCGGGTCGTACTATCGGGTCGGGCCGCCCTTTCGTGTCCACTGGATCGGTTTTTTTAATTTATTTTGACGCAATCCAAGCTTGAATATGAAAGTCTTCGCTTGCGTCCCTCTTTTCGTGGAGGTTGTTCTCTCTCGTATGTATTATTTGTTCGTGATCACGAGAGAGTTATATCATCCTTAAATAAAGTCTGTTACGATTATACGGAGTTTAAAGAAATATCGATATTCAAGATCCGACCCGATTAATCAGCCGAATGTTAGGTTTTTTTGTACCAAGTTTTTCTATAAATACATGCATTGGTAATTCTTTTTTTTTTTAAATCTCTGCTTCCACTATGTCGACAAAATATATGTGTTATTTTTTTAGTTAATTAACAACCGATTGTAAATACATGAGAAATTGGTTTTTATATTGAAACTTTCGTTTTTCATATGAATTTATGTTTGATGGGTAATTTTTAATCCATTTTTCATTATCTATGGATAATGTTTTACTACATATATTGAAATTTCATTTTTCATTTGAATTGTTTTGTTCATTTTCATGCACATTTTACATGTATGTTTAAGCTATAGTTGTTTCTTTCCAGTTAGCCATACAAATGCAGACAGTGTTATAACTAAAACATATAAGCTATCACAGATCTCGGTAGCTCGATAAGTTAAACTCGTATTTGTTAGTAGATGTAAACTTACCAGACTGTGATTTCAAATTCTATTGGTTATTAAGAATAAAAATCGAATATATTACGATCTCTATCCATAGAGATTGTCTCCTAAGTCATAACCTTTTGATTAACAAAATAAAGAAATACGTAGAGGAAAGTAAATGGTTTGTTGCTTCGAAGGTACCTGAAGACACTATAGCATTCTTAATTAGCATATGGCATCCAACTTGCTCTGTTTTAAGGAATCGTCACTTTATGAGGCTGCGCTGCCTTGACATTCGTCTACCACCTTTTTCTCTCTCTTATATTTTCTTCCGATTTTTTTTTGCCTTTTTCGTTTTGTAAACTTTTTAAATTATTACACCTTTTCCTCAACAAATATTAAATATTTTTTTTGTTTCTTTGTACGAAATCCATGAAAATCAATTAACTACTCCCTACAAGTAAAAAATATGAAAAGGCTACAAAACGTGGTCGAAAGACTCTTAATTTATTGCCTAAGTTTTTGAATACAGTCTCGATACAATCCAAAGCTTAAATCGAGCTTTCTGTATAAATGCCGTTTAAACAACAAATTGACAATTAAAACACATGTTGATCTCAAATCTGGCGCCTTTAAAGAATCCATATAAAAAGAATAGATCTATACAGACATCTGTAGACTTGGGAACAATCATACTTCATAAACAATTCAAAAACAAAACAAAAAAACTAGAGAGAATACAGAAAGCTGGTCAATTAAAACACATAAATATATATAGAATGGTGTATAATGTGAGATCGAAATTATTAATGTATGAAAAGGTTAGCATATAGTCAGAAAAATGCATTTAATATATTAATGGAGCGATCCATTGCTGTCCACTGGCTTGCCACCCATGTTTGACCCAGTATCTCCCAATTAGCAAGTCTTATAGAACAAACCCAAAAAAAAAGTAATAAGTCTTTAAATTTTATTTGATGTAAAGTATATAATATGATATTAAGACTGCCCTTGCAGAGAAACAAAAGCCCCTCCCCACTATTCATACCCCACCTGTAAAGATCTTCCATGATATGTTGTTTTTGTTAGTATTTTAAGTAAATTGGCCACGACAGACAACATTTGACACAATCAAAAAGCACAATATCGAGAATATTCTAGTAAAGTAGCAATTCCATGTACATTACTTCCATCGAACGGAGCGAGCGAATAACGAAACGAACGTTAAGAGAAATAAATGTTACAGCACACTAATCAAGCCTATACAATATTTATAATAATCGAATATGAGTCATGGCAAAAAATGCTCTCATGTGATTATGATAATTTCTACTCAATATGATTGCAGGAAACAAAAGAAAACAAAGGGGGAAAATTTTGAAAAGAATTTAAGAGCACATGAAGTGAACGACCCACAGCATTAAAGACTCTTAAGCTTCTGTAGTACTGATATTACCCTTTCTTGATTACAGTAGTTAAAGAGGAAAGTTGGTTAGGCCACTAACATGCAACAGTCCAACTTGGTATTAAGAATAATTTCAAATACATATTGTAGTTAGAATGGAAGGTTTTGGTATCAAATATAACTTCAAATGCATATTGTAGTTAGAATCCGAGGTTTTAAAAGCATGATTATCGCTGTTTTTAATAAAAGTTTTATCAATAAAGAATTAAAAAATAATCAAAAATAAAAAAGAAAATTTTAAAATGATTTGAAAAAAGTGAGAACGATCATATCTAAACAAAACAGTATAATGATAATCTAAATTCTCATTCATTTATTGGATTAACTATTTATATTTTTTAAAAAAATTAATAAAGCTTCTAACATTGCTGATGCTCTAAACTTGAAGAAAAAAGACATAAACTGAAAAGACAAAGAAAAAAAAATAGTTACTGATTCTTTTTCTTTTCTAGTTATGACTTAGCGTAGAGTAGATACTTATATTGCCAGTCTCCATATTTCTCCAACAGAAATGTCTTAGGATGAAGAAGATACACAGTAGCCAGTCAAGACAGGCCTTAAACCTTATTCAAGATTACGCAAATGCTATTATACTTTAGCTGTAATTGGAAAACATATAAGATTTCTATATTTATATGCTTTGAGCTGTAAACTGGCATAAGCAAATGCTAATTAACAATCGATTTTGTAACATACGAGCATCCATTCGTTGGAATGATCAGTAGATCATCTACTCATTACCTATATGAAAAATCCTTTCTAAGTCGAAGAACAGGAGAAGATTAAAATAACACAAAAGGAAGATTTGAAGTAGTCTCACACGCACTCTATTTGAGACAAACAAAAAAGAGATCACAAAACTATCGTGCTGAACCGAACCGATTTTGAGAATCCGGACCGATTACTATACCGGAACTGCTCAAATTGTTGATAACCGGAACTGATAATTATCGGGTACCTTGAACCGGACCATGGTACGCTAATCTCAGATTTTAGCATTGGAAACGTCTTTTAAGTTTTATCTCACCACAGAAAATTGTTGCCTTTGCCTTCCATTAGTCGTCTTGAACATTCTCTCCACATCCCAATCTGAAAATCCGATCGGTGAGAAAAACCCTAATTACGAAAGGGAGCTCCACTTTGTCTCTCTCGACAGTCTCATGATCGAGATTTGCTTCTCGGGACACTCTGTATCTTACTCCTCCTGATTCTCTCAATCTGTTTGTTTTCTTAGGGCTCGCTCCTTGGAGATTTGTTCTATCTATGGATGGCAACAAGGACGACGCGTTGAAGTGCCTGAGAATCTGCAAGGAAGCGATCAAAGCCGGAGATCGAGCTCGAGCTTTGAAATTCCTATCGAAAGCTCGTCGTCTTGATCCGGATCTCCCAATCGACGATCTCAAATCTGAGCTCAACAACAACCAATCAGACGAACCACCAGGATCAGGAAAATCCTCCGCCGCGAAAGATACAACCAATCCATCAGATCGGCCTTCTTTACGCCAACGTGGATCGTCCACGACGACGACGTCATCACCGTCTTCTTCTTCGGTGTCGTACACGGAAGAACAGATCTCGATCGTGAGGAAGATAAAATCGAAGAAGGATTATTACGAGATCTTAGGCCTTGAAAACAGCTGTTCAGTAGACGACGTGAGGAAAGCGTATCGGAAACTCTCATTGAAAGTTCATCCCGATAAGAATCCAGCTCCTGGTTCCGAAGAAGCTTTCAAATCCGTCTCGAAAGCTTTTCAATGCTTAAGCAACGAGGAAGCTAGGAAGAAATACGATGTCAGTGGCTCAGACGAGCCAATCTATCAACCGCGACGTTCCGCGAGGAGTAACGGATTCAGTAACGGTGGTTTCTACTACGAAGACGAGTTTGACCCTAACGAGATTTTCAGAAGCTTCTTCGGTGGTGGAGGAATGCCTCCTGCGACTGCTCAGTTTCGATCATTCAACTTCGGAGCTACTCGACATAGGGCAGCTAATAATAACAATCAAGCTCCTGATGCAGGTTTCAATGCTCGTGTGCTTCTCCAGCTTCTACCTGTGTTACTTATACTCCTCCTCAACTTCTTGCCTTCTTCTCAACCTGTTTACTCGCTTTCTGCTACTTACCCTTACCATTACAAGTTCACCACAGAAAAGGGTGTTAATTACTTTGTGAGATCGTCCAAGTTCGAGCAAGAGTATCCACGAGACAGCAACGATCGGCAGACTTTGGAACAACAGGTTGAGAGAGATTATGTGTCTATACTTAGTCAGAATTGTAGGTATGAGCTGCAGAGGCAGCAATGGGGTTTTGTTCGTGAAACGCCTCATTGTGACATGATGCGGAGATTTGAGTCAGCTGCTGCTTAAGAACCAACCGCTCAAGCTAGTTACCATGAATGAGGCATTAATGGGTAAATCATCAAACAGCTTATAAGTTATAAACACTTTCATGTCGATGCCTTCAAGAGTCGCTCCCAATATATTGTTTTTTTTTTATATGTTTTCGCTTTGGCTTATGTTGCTTTAGAACCTAACATACGATCCTTGGATTTTGTGTGATTATCTCTCATTTTAAGATTTTGTTTTTGTTATAACATATACTTTTGAGGCAGGAAAACATTTCTCGTTTTAAGGTCAATTAACAAAACTGAGTTACTTGGTACAAAACTCTGCCAAGGGTACAAAAACATTACTACTAGTTTCTTAAAGAAATTCACAAAACTGAGTTCAACTCCTTACAAGATTTTCCCGAGTGCAAAGAGATTATTAGAGTTATTTTTTTTCAAAAGCTTCGAGCCACCTTCTCATACAAGTCTCGAGGCCAGTTCTGGTGTGTGTTGCTTGCAAGAAACCCAGCAATCTGCAAACGAAATTCATAATTAATATCTGTATCGTGAACTCTCCTGATCACATAAATGTTTGTAATCTGTGTACCTTAGATCTCATGACCCGGATAGATCCATCACGGTCAGGTACGTTGTCCAAACAAGTCAAAACAACCTTTAGTATATCAGGGACACAAGCCTGGAAGTAAGAGGATGCTTTCTGGAACTCGTCCAGGGTTGTGTCGGACAGTCTCGGATCGAGATGAAGGAACGGGAGCTTCGCAGCTTCTTTCAATGCGTCTAGATGATTGCCTTGTCTGGCCAACTTGTGGATCGATAGTATTGCCTCAAGCTCTCGTAGTATTGTTTCTTGTTCCATGACCCGATCTCTTTCCTGGAGACTGGTGGATACAAGAGAGAGGCATTTTCAGTGAGAAACTTTTGTATTCAACAACTGCAAAAAGTTTAAGACAAGTAGATAAATGATTTTATTAGAGCTCAATTTACCCGGCTTCAGGGTAGTATTTGTAGGTGTCAAGAATATCGTTTCCCGAGAGAACGAGTCCAGCTGTTCGGCTCTCACCATCTGACCTTCCACGGAGAAGGGAGCAGATGGCTTCAGATAGACACTTGTTTATTGTTTCCAAGGCAGCCGAATAGGCACCAACTCTCTTCTGTATTTCTATACACTGCATTGGACAACAAATAGTTACGAGACTGAAATACGGTGAAGGAAACAAATGATTGGTATGTGAAATAACTTCAGTTGCACAAAGAACCAACATGTTTCAAGTAGTTATATGATCAAAAAGCTCAAAAGCTACTTACTTCCTCAAATAATCCGGCGTCTTGACATTGATGCGCAACTTCGATCAGGAACTGCTGCCTCAATTTTGAATCAGGAAGAAATCTTCCAAGCTCGCCTTCTTCACCGGAACCTCTAGTACCAAGCAAAAAGTAAATACCACCTTCTCGTAACAGAATCTCAGTCAGTAGTTGCTTCAGCATCAAGTTCCTTTGCCTTTGCGGATCAACATTGCTTCTCCCGGACCAAACTAGTTGCCCCCCTCCTACTGCAATAGCAGCTTGTGCATAGTATTCCAGCGTCATTTGCAGATCACCATGATGCAAATACATCGACCCGTACTGCCTTATCAGGCTCGACGCCTCAGCATTTGCATCCATCACGCTAAGTTTGTGCCCTGTCCCAGATCCTTCAGAGAGAACGGAATGATCCACTAGCGAAATAGCTATATGGACGGCGTCGATGTTATACCCTTCATCCCCTGCTTCTTGAGACATGTGCATGATCGCCGGTAGTAACTGAATGCTAAGAAGCAGAACATAAGGGTATACCAGAGGGTCTTTGCCATTCTTAGTGTAATAAGCAGGCTCAAACTTATTAAGATAAGCCTGAAGATCATCTAAACTGTAAGGAACTAGCCCATCGTTGAAGACCACAGATGACGATCCACTAGCAACATTACGTATGCATGATAACTTGAACCAGAGAAAATCTTCTATTGTGTTGAAGAGCGTCGAAAATTCCCTCAAGATGCGATCAATTTGCCTTCGGGAACCAGATATGATAGTGTAGAGTAGGAGCTTCTTCTTGTCATATGTTGTTTGGCCCAACCGATCACCCAACCTAAACAACTTCTCACATTCTTCAGAAGCAATAGCGGCGGTATTTTCAGTCACAGTACCACCTGTGTTAATCCACTCTGTAAGCTGCGAAGAAAAGGCAAATCAAAAGCTGACTCCGGAACTTTAATGTAGGTTATTAAGACGTGAAAATTTACCAGCGGAGCAAACTGTTGTTGAGATGATCGAGATGATTGAGCGATTTCTTTAGCCTCCCCATAATAGCCACTTCTCAAGCAAAAATATATCTGTAATCAAAGAGATATATTTAATCAAATCTCTCGTGGGTCAGCAATGAAAGTTTATGTAGTTCAACTTTATTCTCGAGGAAAATGGTAATCAAAGCATGTGGGAAAATTATGCGAAACCTGCTGCCAAGTAGTATCAACTGGAGGCTGTCTACGCGCATCACCTGAATCAAAATCCAAATTTCCATATTCCCGTAGACGAATCTGCACAGTATTCAAACACAGAATCAAGAAAACAAACAACCCAATGTATATGATTCCCAAAGAAAAAAAATCGTCTGTGCACATGCTTCGTGTTAAGCTCTACTAAATCTGTCGCACTAACCCGAAGAAAAGCACGAATTCTTTGCAAATTTCCAACAGATCCACCAAGAGCAGCCTAGAACATAGAAAAGGGGGATAGAAACATGTTATGATTATTTACGCACTTGAACTCAAGAGTGTAAGATCAGGGCAGTAATCATTTAAAATATGCATCACGACAAATGCAACATGGGGTTAACATGAATACAACAGATAAATACAAGATATAAACAAGTACTTGTGTAGGATGACTTTGAATTGTATCCATTATATGTTTCTGATGCCCACATTCCAAGTGGCGTCTTGCACCTATCACGAGGGACATCCTCTTGGAAACACCTTGGTGTACTGCTGAATCTTCACCCGTCATCGCCTGTTTTTATAGATTGTTATAGTATAAGCAATGGAAGTGTAAGAACAGTCGTTAAAGGTTGGAAAATGAAACTTCTAATCAAAAGATCACCTGAATAAGTTGCCATAGTTTCTGCACATTGACTGATTTACCACGAGTCAAATCAGTCCCTAGACTTTCATAAGCATCTTTGAACGATGTTGCAGGCTATACAAACGCATGAATGATAAATTAGTAAGAAATAGAGCCAAACCAATCGGAACGAAGCCAACTAATTTCCATTAATGCTGCACCAAAGGCAATCAATCAAAAGGTGAAGCGTGTGCAGAATTCTTTGAAAATCTAGCTGGACGTCTAAAAGCAATAAGGACAAATGCATAATCTTCAGATGCAGTTATCAAACAGGGCATTATGCATAATCTTTAAATGCAAAGGAGGTACAGGAAGACCATACTCTAAATGGCAACCCTCGTTCTCTTGCAGAATTAAGTTTCTTCACAACCTCTGCATAGACATATGCTTTCTTCTCATGCATGGGTTTGTTAGCCAGAGACACAAGTTCTGTTCCAGTTTTTGAAGATACTTGAGGACTCAAAGCCACAGGCACTAGTTGCCCTGCATTAGTGTCTCTGCTTGTATCGATCATCTTGGTCTTAGGTACCATTGAAATTTTGCTACGACTTTGAAGGAAGTCACGTTTTTCTTTTCTACAGTCCTCCTGCCAGAAGATTCACATTGAGTACATGAGAACGGACATGACATAAATTCGAACTTTCTAATTTGCAATAAGCACTCAACCAGCTTCTAATCCCACGTCAAGAATGTCCAAGTTACAATCCACATAATTTTGCAGGGATGAAGAAAATATTCCTCCGTTTTACCATTGCAGTCTCATGCTAATATCATATACCAGTCTGTGTGTGCAAATACATATTGAGAAGAAACAAGGAGCGAAGAGGAAAGTATTCTACAACCATTAGACTATATTGATTGAAGGAAAAAGTTACAAAGAATAAAAGTAACATGGAAATCACAATACTGACCTCCAATACTTTCAACATATAATCATTAAAGCTTCGAACATTATCCTTTTGGGCCTCCTGTATAGCCGATACCATAGCCATTTCATGAACCTAGACAAGAATAATGTATACAGAACGATGAGTTATCTCCAAAAGAGTCCATCTGTGACAACAAAAAAAATAGGGAAATTTTCAAATAAAGAATACCTGTTGCAGGTATTCTTCAACACTCGTTGCCTCGGCTGGGAATACATCTTCAAATGTCGTCTTTGAACATTCCAATAAAAAAATAAAACAACTTAGGCAAAGGTCGTTCAGTAGCACCGAATGAAATAAAAGTATGTAGAGAAAGAAGAGTTACCTTCAACTCGAATGACCTTAGATCACGAGACAATTGCTCTGCATTGATTCCCTCACGTGCAAGTAGTCTGCGCCATTCCAATGAAAAATAAAAGACTTAACAAAAACTATCACTCAGTTGCAAATTTGCCCTAGCTAAGCTACACCTTCTCTCTTATGAAAGTTTCTGAAAACATGGACCAAATTGAGTCGCAAATCTTAGATTATAACAAATTGAGGAAATGGTACCTGGTGGCAGCAATAGACTGTGAAGGAGCTTCGCTTCTTAGGGTTTTAGCCTTTAGTTTCCTCGACAATGCCTCCAATTGATCCAAATTCCTCTTAAAGACAACATTTCGAATCAAGCTCGTTAACAAAGAGAAACCAACTTATAAACAAACGGAGAATCGAAAGCGAAAAGAGTTTTGTGGTGAGTAAAAGAGAACCTGAAGAGGAGGAAACTGAGCCGAAGGAGCCGCTTGCTCGAGAAGCTTTGTCGAAGAATGGAGAAGATCAGTCCATCCACTCATCTCCTGGTCGTTCGCCATTGATATTGGATTCGAGCTCGCTCCTTTGGTAGAAACTCGAAAGGGTTTTTACTTTTTAGGATTTCAAACTTTTCTGAATCATTTGTTTTTTTTTTTTTCTCATTCAACTCTGAAAACAAGACGAAATAACGCTATGGCGGTCTAAACCGGTTCGGTTTGGGTCTATTCCTCACTTATCGATTCGGTACAAATAAAACTCATAACAAAAAAAAGTTGGGGAAAGCACAAGACCTGCGAAATTTAAAGCTTTTTAATTGTACGCCGCCAAGTGTTCGACGAATTGCCGTAGAGATTTTCTTGGACGGGAGCGAGGTGTTATGGAGGAAAAAGACTGTGAAGCGTCGTCTTCAAGCGATAATGAAGCTGGTTTTGCAGTGGATGATGACGAAGAATTTCGTTCTGGTGGTTCAGAACCCGAGTTACAATTCAGGTGGGTTAAATTCAGCAACTCGTTTCTGGATTTAGCTGTCCGCGTTAAGCTAACCATTCTCTTTGTTTTTGTGGGTTTGCACATCGTAGAGCTGGAACTTCAAAGGCTCGTTGGATTACAGAATTAAGAATGGCTCAAGTTGAGGTTAAAGGAGGGAAACTTTGGGCAACAACTGGAATCATTCGTGGCGAAAAGACATATTGTTTCATAGAAGAGGCTTTGTAAGTGGCAAACAAAGCTTTGTTAGATCAGTCTTTACCAAACAAGAGACTTTTTAGATATGCAGTTTTGTTACTCAGTCATCTGATGAAGTAGTCTCTTCCTTTTTGCGCATTCTCTTCTTCTCGTGGCAGGTATTTGAGTGAAATAGGAGAGTTGCAGATCTTGGGTAATGAAGATGATGACGTAGTGATCCCATTGAAGGACTTGTATGAGAAAACTGCAGAGGAAAAAAGCGGCTGCTGTTGGGAAAACTACGAGGTTTATAGATACCTAAGGGATCTAGGTTACATCCTACGCAGGCATGGAGTTCCTTGGACGTCAAAGAATGCTGCCATTACGACACCAAGTGATGAAGAAGAGTCAGTTTCTGCCGGTGGATGTCCTGAAGACAAGAATACTGTAACTAGACTCTTGGGAGATATGCAAATATGTAATGCAAGAGCGGTGTTTGATGTGTATTTGCCAAACAGCCCGTTCAAGAAGTCTTCTCCTGGTGAACCGAGCTTTGTAACTTGCTTCTCGGGGTAAGCGTTTGGTTTCGTTGGTCCGAACTATGAAAGCAAGTTTTTCAATATGCATCTTACTCAACATACTCAATCCTCTTTTGCAGGAACTCTCCACCACGCAAAGAAGATATTAAAGTCCTGCAAAGCCGCATAGCTGCACCGTTAAGGTTCTGTCATATCGCTCAGGGCCGTGTTAGTTTCTTTTCCTTCAGTTTCATAGACCTCCCTCTCTTACCATAAATGTAACCCGAAAAAAACGGAATGCTCTTGTATTCATATGACAAAAGTCACAAAACTGAGAGTTTACATACACTTAGAGTAACTTTGATGATGCCCATTCATGAGGTAATATGTACTACAACTATCTGTTTTTTTCTACAAGGCATTAGTAAGAATCTTATAAAGGGCTAAAAACACAAATTGGATGAGATAGCTTGTATCCTCGTAGATAAAGATCTAAGGACTGCCAAGCTTTTGCAAGTCATTTTCGTTGGCAAACCACCCTGGTATTATCTTCCGCAAATTTGGATGCAAATTCTTGTATGTCGCTTTTATCGTGCTTTCGTGGACTCCAGTGGCTTGTATAATATCTGCAACTCATCATGTGTACAGAAGTTAGGTTAAGAGAAGAGCTGATCAATTTTTACTCATGCCCTGCTATTTAGATGGATATTTAAATGCAAACCTTCGAGTAGCTTCTTCTCATAATAAATTCGAGCAATGACATATATGACTACAGCTGCAACTGATAACGGAGCGCTGCTGCTGCTGCAGTAAGTAAGCATAGGGTTCTTAAGTCTGCTGCATCACATATATCTCCTTACATCTACTCAATTCCAGAAACTGTCTGAAAGTACCTGGTAGTACATCTATTATAACTTTCCGCAGCTTCTTGAGCAGCTTTAATTACTTGGCTATCCATTTGAAGGGTAGAGCAAAACCGCGTCTGCAGATGAATATAATGTCAGTAAGTGAGAGCTATGAAGCGCGAGTTTCAAATGCAGCAAAAGGTTAAGGCACACAAACTCACTGCAAACTCAGCAGCTGGGATTAGCGTCAACGGAGCAGACGGGATGTTAAGTTCGTCAGCTATGGATTTTACTGCTTCGCGAACATACGGGATGTTAAGTTCGTCAGCTATGGATTTTGCTGTTTCGCGAATATGCGACCGGTCGGCTCCATCGGCAACAGGAGATATTTCTATACAAAAAGGGTTTCGAAGGAAGCTGATTCAACTTTCAATTGGCAATAGCTACATCAAGCAGGAACAAGAATCTTTTCCAAGGTTCCAACTAAATACCGGTAGTTCTCACGCGCATTTTGTTTTGTCGACAGGCAATGTAGATGCAAGCAGCAAAACGGACATTATTCGTCACTCCGTTGAATTTTTCACCTATTTGTTCAGAGATCTCAATAGCCCGATCCTACAGATCAAGAAACACTCACCAATTCAAAACTTATAAGTCTACTAACCTATTCGTCTACAAACGAACAAAGAAAAGCTTACCTTGACTTTCGCAGAAAGACCCAACCTATGAAAAATGGATGAACCGATATTTAACTCTGCACATGATAACTTCTTAGTAAAAGAAAGAAAGAAAACGAAACGCTAACCTATCGGACATAGCTGCGATGATCTCTTCGTCGGAAGATGCTTTATCCGGCTTGGTGGTGGCGATGGAGAGGGGATCAAAGCCACGTTTCTGAACGTTTCCGTTATCAGTATCAGAGGTCATGGAAGCATTATTCGGCTCGAGGGAGATACCAGAACGAAATCCACACTCGGAGCAACTTATCGTCCCCGCCACTCTATCAACCACGATCCCGGCATTACTCTTACATCCCTTGCAACATTCACCCAAGATCCCGTCCCACATCGTCAAAACCCTAAGTTTAGTATCCTGATTTTACGATTAATTTGATTTCTTCTTCTTCTTTCAATGGAGTCAGGTGAGGATTCCGAGAAAGAACGAAGTGGAGGGAGTTAACAGAATTAACGGTTGCTTCCCCTTTTTATAGACAGGGGTAAGAATCTAGCTGCGTCATGGTGCACGTGAATGTAACAATCTCGATCGTAGATATGAAGTGGGACCCCTTTACATTTAATTGGACGGCTCACAATCATCTCTAGATATTAATCATGGTGAGATTTATTTGAAGAGGGAACTTACTGCCGTTTCATGGCCACGTAACCAAAACCGCTGCCGTTTTTTGGCCGTTTGCCTGAATCATCAACTCTCACCGTCTCACGTGACGACTGACGACGTCCTTCTTCTGTAGTCGTGGGCCTCGTGGCCCACTCAAACCTCGATTCCTAAGATACTTCAATAGTTCATTTATTTACGCCCAAACAAAAAACAAATCAAGTCCATTTCTTGTTTTCTTTTAACATATAATATAGTCCATTTCTGTTTTACACTTTTACTCCTTCTCATTGAATTTGATCCAAAAACAAGAAAAAAATAGACGAAGATCAAGAGTGTTGGTTAATCACTTAATCCCAAGTATTTATTTAGATCAGTATTTTGAAATTTGGGTGATTCCTTGACATTTTACGAGTCTTGGATTCTATATTTCTATCACTATACAATTTAAAGTCGTCCGAAAAAAGAAGTATGTATTGGTTAGTTCAGTTCGATTCCGATTAACGTGTTCATTTCATATAATGTTACGTTTTATAAATATTTTAAGTCATCTTTGCATTGCTTTTCTTATAATTTCTTCCGCTCTTCGTTTGAAATGTACTAATATGTTGCTTGTTGAAGAAAAAGATTAAGATGCGTTTCGTCCAAGTTTAAGATAACTATGGTGGTTGACAAATTATGAACCTTATGCTGAGTGAGGTCTTAAATATAACTTTTATGTGAGTCTGTGATCATACGTAGATGATTTCGGGAGATAGACATATACTTACAGTACATCAGTACATATCACGAAAGGATTTTTATTTTTGCGCATTTTTCAAAATTTCTAACCATTTTAGTCTTAAAATTTACCAAGTCACAAGCGCATCTACATTCAGAATAAATGCAAAGGAAAGCATATGTAAAGTAGAAGAAACACATCACATGCAATTGCAATCTAGTCCATTCTCTTCCGCATTTTCTTCCCAAGTAAAGTGCTGTAACTTGTTGATAATAGGCATATATTGGAAGGTTCTAATAAAAATCTTGTTAATACAACTAAGTAGAGAGAATTGTTTCGTAAACATATAATTCGAATATTTGGTATATAGAAAATAACAACTTATATACGTGGTTAGTGAATTATAAACTCACCAAGTCACCGTTGATTCCACCTCCCCATCTACTCGTATTGATCACAAATTCACAATAATGGTAAAATGTGGTATTAGCACATCCTGTATAGTAAGTTAATACATTCCCTTAATTAGGCTATGGTGATGGCCCACCGGTTGACCATTTATTCGTTCGCGTAAATCACGAATCTTTCCATCAGTTCAAATTAATTTCCCTTAACGTCCGGTCAAAATATGGAACTAATCTATAATTATAGTACTAATAGTAGCAGTATAAGAAGATTGTTATTTTATTGGATCCACGCTTCTGACCATTGCGATTTCAATTATATTTAAAGTATTTAACTACTGTAAACCTAAACCGAAAGATTGATTTCGCTTTCAGCTCAGTCCATAGTTTTCTATAGAAAACATTTACTAAATTCAAAGATTAAAAGTTCCTTCTTTGACAAAACAAAATAAATAGTACAAATACTTGAGAACTTCTTTCATCTTCTTTGACACGTCTCTCGGTTTGAGGGTCTGTCTCTCCTTGATTCCATATTTGATGACGATTAAAAAATAAAACTCGATGAAGGCCAAAAACATTAAAGAGAGTACGAAAATTTAAAAGAAATTTCATCGAAAATAACCTCCAGACTGAAACATCCTCTCTCAAAAGTCCCATCTTCTCTGTTTCTCTCTTGGTGTAAGAGAAAGCAGCAAATCCCAGAATTTAAAAAAACGTCTTTAATCCTCATCAGAGAGAGGGCTCTCTCTCTCTCTCTCTCTCTCTCTCTCTCTCTCTCTCTCTCTCTCTCTCTCTCTCTCTCTCTCTCTCCTTGTTACGTTTTTTAACGCTGAACGTTCTTTTGGGTTTGCCTGGATTCTTCTTTAAAGTCAGAATACCAAAAGTCGATCAGAAGCAGCTTCGTAAAAATCGAAACTTGGCTTGTGGGTTTTTTTACTCGCAAGTCTTCGGAGAAATGGTGCAGTACCACAGACTAATCAAGAAAGGGGAGAAACTTAGAGTTGCAGTTGAAGTAGGTGGTTCCGGTGCCACCGCTGTCTCCGTCTCCGGCGGAGGATACTTTAAGAGTGCAAAACAGAAGATTCTATCGATTATCTTTCTCTCTTTCCTCTGTTGCTGTTACATCTTCAGCTTCTCCTCTTTCTCCCTCCTTGGTAAATCATCTTTTTTTGGTGTTTTCTTTCATAGTTTTTCTTGTTTCCTCATAAGTTTCGTCTTCCTCTCTGTTTATCTTGTGCAGCTGCTTTTAACAGAGGAAGCGAAGGATTTGGTCCTTACGAACTGTTCATTGCACCTCTATGTTCAGGAATCTCCAATGGTATGTATGTCTTTTTACAATCATTAGTTACACTCTTGATGCTACCGAATCTGATGTTTCATTTGAATTGTTTATTAACTAAACGTCTAAACGTAACCATCCTCCGTTAATGATTCATCTCAATTTGCAGAAACAATTTGTTGTGACAGAACCGGTTTTAGATCCGACGTCTGTATCATGAAAGGAGATGTTAGAACACACTCTGCTTCTTCTTCAGTCTTCCTCTTCACTTCCTTCAAAAACAAGTCCAAAATCCCAGAGACGATCAAACCTTACACAAGGAAATGGGAGGCGAGTGTGATGGAAACAGTTCAAGAACTCAACCTCGTTTACAGAGATGTCAATTCTTCAGTCTCTGATGCTGAATATCATTACAATAATACCTGCGACGTTGTGTACCAAAATGTTCCCGCTGTGTTTTTCTCAACAGGTGGATACACAGGAAATGTTTACCACGAGTTCAACGACGGAATCATACCTTTGTTCATCACTTCACAGCATTTCAACAAGAAGGTTGTGTTTGTCATTGTTGAGTATCATAGTTGGTGGCTTACGAAATATGGAGATATCGTTTCTCAGCTATCCAATTATCCACCCGTGGACTTCAATGGCGACAATCGAACCCACTGTTTCAAGGAAGCTATTGTGGGATTAAAGATTCACGACGAGTTAAGTGTTGATTCATCGTTACTGCTTGGGAATAAAACGATTCTTGATTTCAGAAATGTGTTGGATCGTGCTTATTGGCCGCGTATCCGTGGATTGATCCAAGACGAAGAACTCGAGGCAGCGAACAAGACTGGTAAAAGGTTTCAAGAAGTCGGTTTGAAAAAACCGAAACTGGTGATTCTGTCAAGAAACGGATCGAGGGAGCTATTGAATGAGAAACCTTTGGTGGAACTAGCTGAGGAAATTGGATTCGTTGTCGAGGTTTTGAGACCGGATAAAACAACCGAGCTGGCCAAAATCTACAGATGTTTGAACTCTAGCGATGTGATGATCGGTGTTCATGGAGCTGCAATGACACATTTCCTCTTCTTGAAACCAAAAACAGTGTTTATACAGATTATACCGATAGGAACCGAGTGGGCTGCTGAGACTTACTATGGAGAACCAGCCAAGAAGCTGAGATTGAAGTACATTGGTTACAAGATTAAACCGAAAGAGAGCTCTTTATATGATGAATATGGCAAAGATGATCCGATAATCCGTGATCCGAAGAGTTTTACTCGAAAAGGATGGAATTACACTAAGAAGATTTATCTTGAGCGCCAAAACGTGACGCTCAATTTGAATAGACTCAGAAAACCGTTGTCTCGTGCTTACGATTTCTCGATTAAACGAACTGAACGTGTATAGTAGGCACTAACCAGATATTATAGTTCCAACTAGACCTGGTTTGAGCTTGTATAAAATCGGTTGGGAAGTGTCATACACATTCTGTAGAGAGAGTACATAATAGATGAGTATTAGCTCCTTTTTGTTTACAAACATTTGATTCTGTATGAGAAATCACTAAACAGTGAACACCAAGTAAACTGAGATTTCAGTATCACACAATCAGTTCATACTTCATACCTCGTTAGAAGGGGCCAAAATGTCCAAATATACGTTGTTCTGTCATGATAGTTTTTTCGTCTTTTTTATTTGTTTTATTTACCGTGCGTACAAATTAAATTACCGAGATTCGCGGTATAAGTAGAGTTTGGAGATACATAGCAAGATTTTTTGTTTCTAAGATTGACTTCATATCTACAAAGAATATGCTGAGTCTTATGTACCTTTTTGTGATTATCATCCCCTTTTATTATTTTCTCCAAATATTATTTTGATTTAAGCTCGTCCAATACATAGAAGAAAGTAAAAGAAATTGCATGTAGTTTCCCTCACGACAACTGGTTGGTACTCTTTTTTGGCAGGTTACCAAAAGAGTGGTGAATTTAAAGGAAAATAAAATAGTACGTTTACATTTTATTTTGGTTATACACACGGGAAAAAAAATATGGAAATTGGGGTTTGTATTTTGTACTGTCATCATTTTGAAGTGGTATTAATGCTTCTATTTAATTTATTTAAAATTTACAATTTTTCTTAAATTGTAACTATGCAAGTATATGAATATATTAAATGTTTATTTATTTTATTCAAATTGAAATTTTAGTTCATCATCTTTCACTAATCAAAATGTTTATAGTTGATAATTTGTTATTATTAATAAAATATTCACAAATTCACTAATCAGAACTGATGTGATTTGATATTTCAGTTTTCAACTATCGGGTTAACAACAAAACAAGAGTCCAGCCACCAATAGAAACCAAACCACATAGCAATCAATATCCAGAGCTGAATTTTATTTCATTCATATATAGCAACTTTTTTTTTCTGGTGCAAGACATTTATGAAAACTTCCGAAAAGAAATCAGAATTTTCTCACAACTTTCTTTTTTCCCTTTGTAGAGGAAACAAGTCATATTATCTTTGTATTTGATCTATTAGTGGTGACTATAAATTCTAAAAAAATATTCAATGTGTTAATGTACTTTTCCATGTTTAAACTTTAATTGATAAGAGATGTGAGTTTTGACAACAACTAAATACAGTAAAGTGTTAATTTGTGTTTGCTAATGCATATTATTATTATACATTCATGGTTGACTATTTAGAAAATGCATTATTTGTGTATTAGGATTGTTAACTAATTCAATTTTGGTTTACTCTCTTAAGTTTTAGGATTTGTTTGTGTTTTTTAAAAAGTATATTTTGGTCAAATTTATTAGTTATAATAATATGACAGAATTAGAAACCTAATAAAAACTAAAATTTGAGTTGATTTCGATATGATTATTTATAGAGTGCATCTACTTTTTTGTTGATATGATTTTGACTAAGAATGTTTATAATCTGAATACACCAAAATGGATCCAAAAACAACAAATGAAATCTAATATCACTAAATGGTTTTAACTTTTAGATATCAACAACCTAAAACTGAATCTACACTAAATCTAAAAGAAAAAAAGTAAAACAATTTTACGTTAAAATCATGTAACAGATAGATCCATGTTAAAGTAGTTTTTTATATGACAAATTTATGTATAATTAATATAAACACTTTGTTATTTTTTATAGTTTTTTGGATACAGATTAAACCAGTTAAAATGGTTTGAGCTAAATTAAAAATTCAAAATTGGATAAGAAAAGATATTGAAATGGCCAACGTTAAATGGATCAAAAGTACACTTACACTGAAAAAAAAAAAAAGAGTTGGGCTGTATTTTAATATTTACTTAAATCCTTCCAAATTTGTAAAATATATATTTCTATTCAAATTATTTGCTTACAAAAATGTCAACCGGCCATTTTAGCTATTTATTATTTGCTAATGTTACTATTTTTTTAATTGTCTGGATAATTCTGAAATACAATTACGTTATTCTCAATATATATTTTCGGTTACAATAGAAAGTCTTCTTGAAAAGGGAAATTTTATTTTCCTATAACTATAAGCAAATCGGTTTTGGGGAAAAATAATCCTCGCCAGATTTTACTATCTATAGAAGCGTTAAAGCCACAGCTTTTACTTTTCTTATCGTACCTGCTTCAGCAGGGCCACGTTTGCCAATTCTATTAGTCCTAAAAAATCTTGATATAAAGTTTACAAGAAAATGCTGTTCAACAAAAAAAACGTACAAGAAAACATTGTAGTTAATTTTGTATAGCATATTAAAATATATAAGTATTATAGATGAATGATCACATCTACGTGGTATAGAAAATATATAAAGAGAAACACTGTATAACATATAGGATATGAGTGTTGAATATGAAAATATTCATCCATTGCATTTTCGGTTAACTATGACTAAAACAGTTGAATCAAATATTTTTCCAATATATATCCTATCATCTTTATTAAATCATACCGTGAAACACGGTCATTTTTTTTTTTGTAAAATAGAAATGACATTTCTTTATAAACTAATAAAATTTTAATTTTTGGTAGATTAAGTTTTGAGAACCGCCATAAAAGCATGACCTAAAAAGCAAGCAGGAAAGAAAACCCTAGATATTAGATTTATATAAGAAGAAGAATAAAGAAAGAAAGAAAAAAAAAAAAAGCAAAAATACAAAAGGAGAAGAGAAGGCAAACCAAACAAGGCGTTATAAAAGGGAAGAGGTTCCAAAAGAAGAAAACAGCCACTCACACCAAGCAAGCAAATTAGCAAAGCAACCAAATATGGAAAATTCCTACTTATAGTAACTCCATCTTTTTATGCAATACCCTAATTTTGGTCTAATTTTCCTTCCTTAGCCCCTTTCCCAATTGTCATATTGATCAAATTTCTAAAGAAAACACATTCCTATATATACAAAATCTCCCCCTCTCTATATATATATGCAAAGGCTTTATACTAGTATAATCCATCTCTTCTTCCTTCTCCTGCCCTGTTTTGGATTTTACAGAGCCCAGATTGATCGATTGATCCCGTGAGAGAAGAGAGACATGGGGAGAGGAAGGATTGAGATTAAGAAGATTGAGAATGTGAACAGTCGTCAAGTCACTTTCTCGAAAAGACGAAACGGGTTGATTAAGAAGGCCAAAGAGCTTTCGATTCTCTGCGACGCCGAGGTTGCTCTTATCATCTTCTCCAGCACCGGCAAGATTTACGATTTCTCCAGCGGCTGGTAAATATTGAGAGATACTCTTTTCTCTTTTGGGTTAACTTTTGAGATTTTTGGGGACAAAAAAGGAATCAACTTTTTTGGGGTTTTGTGTCTATAAAGCGATTGAAAACAGAGCACAGTGTTTGTTTATCCCATTTTATTTTGGTTTTATCAGGCTAAATCTTATTAGGTGTTTGATGGTAACATATTTGTTGTGGGTTTTGTGTTACAGAGACTCGAGATCGTGTCTTGTAATTTGGGGTTTGCATATATAAACCCTAGAAATGAAAAATTTTAGTGCTTTATTAGGATCTAAAGTTGGCTTTTTTCGATTTGTTTATCTTATCTCTGTGAAGAAATTGTGAATGCAGAAGAAAATTTTAAGACTTTTTCATGATTTTGTTGTCATGGTGGATTGAGCTAACGGGGAGTTTTTGTTTTGGAATGTGTTGAAGTATGGAGCAAATCCTTTCTAGATATGGATACGGTGTTGCGTCTGCTGATCATAAACAAAAAGAGCAACAACTTCTACTTTGTTCTTCACATGAAAATGCTGCTGTGGTATGTGTATACTTCTGACCTGAGATTTTCTCTACCACAAACTTTTTGTATCCCGTTTTGGTTTTGTTTACATGGATTCCGTTCGTTGTACGCAGTTGCGAAAAGATGATTCGATGAAGAGCGAACTCGATAGATTACAGCTTGCGATTGAGTATGTCTCTCCCTGGACGAAAGTTGTGTTCTGTTCTTGTGTGTTTGTGAAGTTTCGGTTGTTCATTTTGGTTCATCGTTTTTTTCTTTTTTTTCTCTGTGTTTTCCTGAGCAGTAGATTGAAGGGTAAGGAGCTTGACGGTATGAGTTTCTCGGATCTTATTTCTCTTGAAAACCAGTTGAATGATAGCTTGCATAGCGTCAAGGATCAAAAGGTGAAGACAAAGAACAATTTCATTCAAAAGGTTGGAAAAAAATTAATTTGATTTGTGATTCATTTTCTGACTTACAATGTTTTGTTTTGATTCAGACTCAACTCCTGCTCAACCAGGTAGAAAGATCCCGGTTACAGGTAAGAACAAAGCTCATCAAATTGCATTTTACACAATAATGTCAAGTTATGTCTCACCATCTTTGTTTCATTTGCTTATAATTGTCAGGAGAAAAGAGCATTGGAAGAGAACCTAATCTTGCGTCAACAGGTAAAGATTTATCAAACCCTTACACTAGTCCAGTCTGTTCTTCACCATACATACCGAGTTCAAAGCTAATTTACCCTCAGGTTGAGATGTTGGGGAGAGGTTCATCAGGGCCAAAAGGGCTGAATGAAATACCTCAGTTATCTAGCCCACAAGCGGAGCCCGAGAGCTCTTCATCAGACGATGACGAGAATGACAACGAGGATCACCATTCCGACACTTCCTTGCAGCTGGGGTAAACTGCAACCAAAAGCCCTACCTTCTCTTCTAGTATTTCTCTGTTTTTAGCTTTCTGAGAATTTAATATAAAAAACACGTGTTTTTTTTGGCTTTCTTAGGTTGTCGTCATCGGGGTATTGTACAAAGAGAAAGAAGCCGAAGATTGAATCGCCGTGCGATAACTCTGGAAGTCAAGTGGCTTCTGACTGATGGAATCGATTATTCTCCTAATTATGGTGTTTAGTAGAGGTTTTATTGTGTATCCCTTGTTTCTGGCTGTTCTTTTGGTTTTACATCGTATCAAGTAGGGTAATTCTTATGTTTTTAATTTTAGGTGAACCATTTTTCCTTTAATTAAGGAGGATTTGATTAATCAAGTAACATTAGTTTTTCCTTATAAAGTTGTTCCCAACACCGCACATTTATTTGTGATGAAATCACATTTTCTAACAGTTTGTTAACAAATTTCGGTAAAGTCAAGATTCAGAACACACCAAAGTGAGACAACCCCACCTCGAATCGAACAATTTAAAACGTGCGTCCAGTTTTTACTTTTTAATTCGTCCACAGTTGTCGTGATTCCACTTCGACCAGGAGGTGTATAAGTATATGAATGGAATCATAGGTTTGGTGTACAGAAGCGAGAGTAAATTACTATACTAAACAATGTTACGTCTATTACCGGTAAACACATCTCAGCACAAAATGTGATCATTAAGCTAATCTGCGCTCATGAAACTAGTGTAACAGGATAATGTGAATAGTGAATGTGCTTCACGATGATTATAAACGAAAACCGTCTTTCCCCCGTACTAAATGCCCATCCAAATATATCTGGGTCAATATAATATGGGCCACAATGTGTTTTCTTCTTAACGTTTGTGGGCTCTTTTTTGTCAACGTTTTGGGCTCTTGAGATAGATTAAGTTCAAGATGTGTAAAGGCCACCGACAAATCAAGGGGTCGCCGACGGCTTCTAGAAAACAGTCTCTGGACAGGCTGCTCAGACCCATGCAACAATAAATACAATTATTGAGAATTTTGATTAATATTTGAAGGGAAAAAATCACCAGAGGGTTTGACAAGCGGCAAAAAGTACAGGTTGCTTTACTTTTCGTCAGTACGTACAAGTCGTGATCACCAAATTTTTTTGTTAAATGAAATCATGGACCAAACTGGATTAAAATTGATTTAGTTTTAGCCTTTTTAATGTCGTTTATAGCGGTAGTTAATGCTGATAAATTGTGAACTTCAAAAGTTATTGATTGATAGTGAATGCTTATAAATTTATTTGAACTTAGTAGTTACTACTATTGGGCTAAAAGTATACTCTGGAGTATAATTCTAATATAGCTAGGGAGTATCAAACATTTTGTTTTGGTTCGTAATTTGTTTCGTAGTACGTCGACAAATTATATAAACATTTCTCAGAAAACGAAATGATAATTGACTAGTCGACACATAATTTGGTGGTGAGTAACGAAGTAGTATATATGATTAAAACTAAATAATTGTGGGAAAGAAACAGAATTAGTTTAGCACAAGTCCCGACCTAAAACGGGAAACCTGCAGAAGAAGGAGACGCCACGTGTGCAGGAGCTTCATCAGAAGGTTCCAATGAGAAAATGGGATTCACCACCGTCAGCATTCAACACACTTGTTCTCACGGAGTCCCAAACAAAAGTCAAATCACCATTTATAAGACCCCACTTTTTGATTTTTTTTTTTCATTCATTACGACCCTCCCTCACGTCTCCACCGTCGGATCACGGATCCTAGCTGTAACCAAGGGGGCAGATTTAATGAACTGGGGCCTAAGACTAGAGTACTAACTGCATTCCATCATGTATCTGGCATTTAATTTTTCTTTTTTCTTGTATTTTGACATTTTTGGCTCTTAAAAGGGTGATTAATAACTAATTTAGTTTGATCATGTTTACGGTTTTATTGGTATCGTAAAATATAACTTAACTCGATTAATTAGTCACCATTAAAACAAAAGGATGTTGCTTAGAATGCAATCAGTTTTAATTACCCAACATTCAATTGCATTCAACTGATTATTTTGGATTCAATACCTAAATGCATTATAACTATCGAATCGTAAAGTTAAACAAGAAATATCCAAGGTAATAAAACTGAATGAAAAAACGAGTTTTACACGAAATTAAGGAAGATCTAGTTGGATAACGACATTCCATAAATGACATCATGTTTTTTTATAGTATATATATACTCAGAAAATGTAATGCAAGTCAAAAGTAAATTATTTATATACACACGGTCTAAAATTTTCAATGCTTTCGAATGGAGTGAGAACGGTCAAAGTTTGTTTTTAAGAAAATTAGGCACTCCCTTTAATAACGTGTTAATCAGATTGGTTTATTGATAACACGATAACTACATTAGTCTAGTTAAGTCAAAAAAACTACATTAGTCTAGTTACAGACTACCTCCTTTTTTTAAAGGCTCGATACAATTGACTAGTTAAGGACCATCTCTCGTGATTCATGAATATTACGAGTTATTATTATTTTATTTGGCAGTAAAACATGTGATCGTATTCATCATAGCTACATACAACAAACTCTATACATTTAATAGATTACTCTCAAAATATATCTTCTATAAATGTTACTATTATTAAATTTTTAAAAATTCGGGTGCATCAGATTACAATTACATCTCCTGATTATTATCCTACCCACAATTCTGTTTGTTTCCAAACAAACAAGTATCTCTGACCCGAACCGGGCCATCGTTTTTCTTCGTTGCCAACAACAAAATAAATAAATAATAAAAATATAAATACATTAAAAAAAAAACAAATTGATAAAAGGCGAAATCGAGAAGAAAGCCAAAAAGAAAGGGAACGCTGCTCTCTTCTTCTTCTCTCTCAGTGTGAGCCTCTCGTCACCACTAACTCAGAGAGAAAGAATGGGTTTAATATCATCAGCGAAAGAGACGAGTAATAGTGGAAGAGGAGGTGGAGGAATGGGTTTGCTCTTCGTCTTCTTCCCTGACCACAACGACAACAACGACTCTCATTCTCCTTCTTCTTCTTCTTCTTCATCTCCGGCAACGACTCTCTTCCGCACCAGATCTTCCCGTCTTCTCCTATCCAAAGCCCAATCAACAATCTCAATCTGCATCCTCCTCCTTTTCCTCACCCTCTTCCTCTTCACCCTCTCCACCTTCGAACCGTCCTCTGGCTTTCCCGCCGTTTCTTCTTCTCCCCGTTCACACCGTCGTTTCCTCCTCAACCGCGATGTCCTCTCCGGCGCCGGGAATCCAGGTGTCATCACCCGTAAAGCAAGCTCCAACCGCTTCGCTCTCCAAGGGATGGGGACTCTGTTTCTAAGAGGAACCAAGAGCATGCATGATTTAGTCGTCGCTCATGTCGTTTCCGATACGACGGAGGAAGATCTCCGTCTCTTCACTCGGTTGCTCCACCGCTCCGGAGTCACTTCTCGATCCGACGTCGTTCTGCTCTTCAATTCTCCTTCCTCGGTTAATAGATTCTCTGGATTGATAGAGGAAGAGAACGACTCCTTCTCCAAACTCGTCGACCTTCACAGAAACTTGAACCAAACCGACCCGGTTTGGGGGTTTAATTTATCCCGGTTTATGAAGAAACAGTCCAAGAAGGAGACTTCCGAGCCTATCTGGGGAAAGAAGACACACACTAACTCAACCGATTACGCGTCGTCTTCGAACGAGACCGAGTCAACCGAGTTGACTCACGGCTCAATCGTGGGGTTCGACGTGACCGAGTTGGACCCGGAAAACTCGCTTTCTGGTTTCATGGATCACGTCCCCATAAGCCTGAGGAGGTGGGCTTCTTACCCAATGCTCCTCGGACGAGTCAGACGCAGCTTCAAGCACGTCATGCTCGTCGACGCAAAGACTTCCTTGTTCCTCGGTGACCCGTTTACCCGGATTCGTAACCGGAGCCCCGAGTCAGTTCTCTTCTTCTCCTCCTCCAACAAACACGGCGGGAGTAAGAAAACGTCCGAGGTTAACCCGGCGGTTTTGATCGGAGGAGCGAAAGGAGTGAGGAGGTTGGCGAGCTCGATGCACACTGAGATAGTGAGAGCGACGATGCAGCAGCACAAGAAGAAGAAGAAGAGCTCCGTGTCGGAGTCGGTCGTGCTGAGTCAGCTAGTTGGGAATGTTCATATGACGAAGAGCTTCGAAATGGTGAGTGAGTCTTCGTCGTCGGTGATTCCGGAAGCGAGTTCGCTCGCTGAGTTGAGGACGAGAAACTCGGCGGCTACGTCGATAAAGAATCATGATATAATACAACGCGGTAATAGTAATCATCCTGACATTATGCCGATTATCATGAAACGTATTTGTTCTTCCTCTCCGTTAGACTCTTCTGTCTATACTTACTGTTAGCATTATTATTATTATTATTGTTATTATTTTTGGAAATTCGGAAAAAAAAAATACAAAACAAAAAATAGGGGAAGAAAATGTTCGTTATTTTTTTTTTAATAGGTTTTTTTTGTACACATTTGACATTTGTTATGTTCTTTAGATTTTATTTCACGGATGTTTATCTTATGTCCACGTTCTACATTCATTATTGATTTGGTCCTCTTGAGATAATCATATAAAAACAGGAAAATAAGATTATTTTGCATTTATTATTTTTAGAAATGTCGGTAATGCACCATGTTTGATTATTCGTAATATTAAGGATATATTCGTATCTCTTTTCTTTGTCGAAGATATATTCATATCTTTCGTATTTATCTCTTATTTGTTCTCTTAGACCGACCCTTCTTACTTGTTAAGTTAGTGGTATTTATCATTTGTGAATAAAAATATTATGCTTAACCTCCTATAACTATATGCTGTTTAAAACTTCATATTACGAGTTATCTTCTAAAAACATACGTTTTTGAAATAAATTTGGGAATTTCCTTCGCTACTAAGAATTCCTTTAAATTTTGTTTTTCAAAAACGGCATATTCTTTTTTTTTTTTTTTGAGTTGAAAAAATGTTACGAAAGTTAGAATCGATTCTTAGAATATGATATCACTAGTTCACCACTTCACGTTTATAAACCTTTCCTAGATTTTTCCTTGTATTATACTAATTTTTAGGTATTGCTCTACGTTGGTTCTCTTGACCGAATATGAAACGGGAGAGAGTGCATGCATAATAGTGAAAAAAAATAAAAAAAATGCATAATTTTAAAGCAGAACTTTAAGTGACATACCACGGTAACCTATGACTCCGCCAATTAATCAGTCTAGGAAAGGAGGCCTTAACAAAGGAGTTATGATGATATCACATGTTTCATAATTAGAAATTTTAATTATTTTATTAATATTATGTTTCCTTGCTATAAAGACACACGTCGCATGTGTTTAATTGGGTCTTTTGAGCTGGTTAAAGTCAATTTGTCCACCACTTATATATTTTTGTCTAACACTAAAACTTTTTGGAAAACGTCTTTCCTCAATTATTGAAACTATTATTTTAACAAAAACAATGATGCCATCACGATATTCATCGTTGGAATCGGATTCTCTCAATCTTGCCAATTATCGTCGAGGCCTCGAAGGGTGACATAAACACAACATAAAAGCTCATAATCTAGTCACTTGATTCCGTTGAAACTTTATATCTCCACTCATTACAGTCACTATATATATATATATATCTATGTTGGTGATATACTTATTAATTTGTTAGTATGATGGTAAAAAAGTCATTTACTAAACAGAAACCATTTTGTGAATTATTGGATTATTTTCTTTGTTTTATGGTGTAAAAGTAAAACCCAATTGAATATTTATCATTTATTTTATATACTATAGTTTATAACTTTTTATATTGAGTGACAATTTTAAAATTGAATATAACATTATTATAATGAATATCAATAATTGTTTTGGATATAGATGAAGTCAGTATCTTTGTATGTCCACACACAATAAAAGCGTGAGGTTGTGAAAAGATATGAACAACAAAAGAAACAAAGGGGAGAATATAAAAATAAGAAGGTGGGGTTATTTCAAGGAGTATCAAGTTAATTAACTCTAGAGTCTATAGTGGCTTCATTTAGAAGCCAAGAATTTCCCATTTACCCAAACAAGCGTGCTTTGCTTTTTCTTTTCTTCTTTTCTGGCTTTTTAGTTTTAACTAACGACTTCAAATGTTTATGCGTTAATTTCTAAACTATACAATTCAAGGATCAACTAACCAAAACGTTATATCTGTATTGAAAATCTATTAAACAGTGGAGTTCTCTAACTCTTATTTAATCTATTGCTTTTCATGCGCGTGTGGTGCTTCCACCCTTCGGCTATTAACTTAACCCAAAAAAGAAGAAGAAGAAGAGAACTCTAAAGCTTGCGTAGTCGCGCCTTTATTATATCTCTAACTAATAGTAGTATATATAGTACTAGTCAACACTGACAAGTGTCAAACTTACAAAATTTATCTAATGAATTAATGAAGTAGTTTGCCGAAAATGAAATTATTTTCTTTATTAAAAAGAAATACATTATGGTAATGGAGGGTTTTATTAATGACACGATGAAAACATTCTTCCTACTAAATTAACTGTAGTACTATATTATATGCAAGCATGTTTGTTTATTCTTCCCTAGTTAAATTGTACAGTATAGAGTATGGGGAAATTGAAAGATTACAAGAAACCTGAGATTTCCACTATGTTGGTTTATAAAGAATCATTGTTTCTTGTTTTTTCCTTTCTATTTCTTAGTACCTTCTTAAAAGTATTTCCTTAACAAACAAAAGTATTTGTTAGTTTAATTCATCATAAAAAGAGTAAGCCGGACAAAAAGGAACCGACACTCTTTCTTCCATACTCGTGTCAATAGATCATTCGTTGTGGTTGTGGACCTCCTAGCGTAGATAGAGAGTTCGTGCAAGACTATATGGCTACTGACCTGTCTAGCTCAAAGCCTCAAAATGTCATCGTCGAATCGAACAATTTTTTAATGTCGAACTTTTACATCAACGTTGGGATAATAACCCTGATTAGTAAACTTTTAGTTCGATACGAACAAGTTACATTCGGAAACGATTTTTTTTTTTTTCATTTCGTTTTATCGTTTTATTAAGAAAACAATTTCGTTAAACATAAATGATGTTTAATACAATTCTTACGTAGTTTACGTTTCAAATGGTGGTTAACTCTGTGTAGTTACTGATTAGTGACTCTAAATGCATTTTGTAGTGGCTCTAATACGTTTGTTTGAGTCAACAAACCTTGTGTGTTTTAACATCATTATCACGTTGGAAAATGATGCAATTTTGACGTAATCATTCTGATTCCCAACTAATTTGTTTCCTTGGTTTGTTGCACAGTAAAAAAAAAAAGAAAGATAAGAAAAGATACCACCAAATTGGTGGAGACCAGGTCAGACATAAATGTGGTTGTTTGCTCTATAGATCCCCGTTCTTTTCTGGTCGATTCATGATTTGAAAGAGAATTAAAAGTACATTTAGATTCAACAGTGAACACACATGGCAAGGCTTCTTTAAGCTTTGTGAGGTAACAAGATTTTATAACTACACTATAACCGCGTTGGTAGCAAAATATACACAAGAGGGGGAAAAAGTAAACAGCGTGTCCCAATTACCAAACGAATTAAACACTGATACATTGAAGTTTCATGAGTTTACAAGTAGACATTGTTCTTTAATAATCAAATAATGTGAAATTCAAATCAAAGAATTTACTAACACCACCACACAACTGTTCTGACCCAAAAAAAAACACCAGATCTGTGATCAATCAATGATTACAATAACACATCACTGTGATAAGAATATGAAGAATCAAACCCAAAAACCCAAAGCCACCCATGAAGAGCAATTTTTTTCTTTCTGAAAAACCAAAACAATAAAAAGGAAACAAAACAATAAGAAAAAAAAAGAAAGAAAAAATGAAGTGGTGGTCATTGTCTTCAAAGCTGGCATTGAGGTCACCACATACAAGTAACACAACGACAAATCATGTCTTTGTTCTTACTATATCTGAATTGGAGGACACGATGTTTGTGATGTTTCCACCTGGAATTTTTGTGGAGAATTTTCAGAACAAGTCGAATTTCTTCTTCAGCAAATCTTGCTTCCACCTAGGCAATTTGTAGAATGCTTCCTTCACCATCCCAAATACAGTCTTGAACTCTTCCTCAGACAGGTAAGCCTGATAGATCGGCTTGAGCGAGATTAGAAACCGACAAAACTAAAACGAGATAAGAAAAAAAAGAAGAAGCTAGTTTTGCTCAATTAATTTACCTCTCTGCGTTTGAAGTCAATTCCTTTCACTGGTTTCTCAGATTTGGCTTGTAGCTGTTCGTAGGTGAAAGTTGCTCCAGTTGTTTCTGCATCAGAACCATCCTGTTTTGCTCCTGCTTCCTCAGTACTTGCGTCTGCGGCGGGTGAAACTTCCTCTTCTTCCTTGGCTTCAGCAGAATCTTCGGAAGCCTCCACTTCTGAGAAGGCTTTCTCATCTTTAGCTTCAGCTGTAACCACACATACAGTGTTATCCGCGTATTCAAACCAAGGCCCCCCAAAAAGACTAAACACGCTCACGTAGTTAAATGTGTACTCTGTAACTCAAATGCAATAGATCATCTACTGATAAACAACTTACCCGAAGGGCTGGTATCAGGTGATTTCTTCTTCTCAGCAGTGAGAACTTGCGAGAGAGCAGCCACTGCTGCTGCTCTTTGTGACGCCTGACTTGTCAATCCTGGTCTTCTTGGAGGTGAATTTGATGATGGTGAAGAATTGAATGCGGATGATAATGCGGCTAAAGCTTCAGCCCTTTGTCTTGGACCACCTTGATTTCCATTTGATCTGTCCCGGCTCTGCAGTTAAAGCAATGACAGTCTCAGTCAACTGATCGAGGAGATGGGACACTAGTAGCTGTGATTCGCTAAACACATCACAGTTGCAAAAACAAAATATAAACAACTAATTGCGCTCTACCTTGTACAAAGTTTTATTCGAATAAACAAACAAAGATGAAGACTCAAAAGATACATAGCTACGCAATACGAAGATGTTGACCGACTTCTACATGTTCAGTCCTTAAGTTAATGATATGCAAAACAGAGCAATGTCAATTCTTAGCCCCTAATACGACTGGGGATCTAAGCAATGATCTGGTGGCCAGCTAAAGGTTTGCACAAATTTAAAATATCCATGACGGGAAACCTAGCAGAAAATGAGATCCAGAGCCATTTTTCTTCAAGAAAAAATTACATGATATATAGATAGCTTCATATATGTATCAAAAAGAAGCTAGTAGAAACATCAAAATCTGAGCTTAGACTATTTACCGGAGAGCTTGTCCTTCCAGAAGAAGAATTAAATGCGGAAGTCAAGGCAGCTAGAGCAGCAGCCCTTTGCCTTGGTCCTTGGTTCCCACCGCTAGATTGATCCTGTAGCGGAAGAATAAAATTATACACCAACGTTTCAGGAATTTAATATACTAAATTCAGAAAAGATATCAACAGCCGTTTCCAATCGTCACATCTGTTCTTATCTGCTACTATTAGTCACAAAGGCAAGGAAACATAAAACACAGGGAAGTGGTATCTCCAACTTTTCCCAGCAAGCATGTTTACCTCCACAACGTGGTGTGTACCAAGTAATTGTGCTGCCTTCTTCTGGAAGGAATTTCCTTGCGCCTGTATTACAGGTCAAAATACCAAAGCTAAATTTAATGAGAAAAAGAAGTGGAGGTTCTGGCAGCTTCCGATTAAAATTTTCCTCTATATATGCAGAGTTTCCTCATTAATGTCATTTAACATATGATATGTCATCTCTAACTAACTGCATAGGGTGGTGAAAACAGATTTGGCATTTGCATACCGTGCAACAAACTTATTGGTTCTAAATGAGTATATTTCCAAACCCTCTCGAACAGAAAACGTATTTTCGAGGATAGAAAACCTTACAGTGGCTTTAGTAGCATCCCACGAAAAATAAGTGGTGAAGAAGCACGGTTCATTCCCCTCAGTGATTTTATATAATGGAACTTTTGGAGACAAGCCTTCCAGGGAACCAGCCAGATCTATGTATCTCTGCGAAAAACTATACAATGAGCAAACAAGATAGAAAAGGAAAAAAAAAAGAATTACTTGTGCTGAGAAGCAAAACTGATGAAGCATATTACTTGGGCAATCTCAAAGGCCGTTTGCTTTTCCTTAGGGTCCACACATTGACCAACCCACACAAAAACTTCAGCGTGAGTATCTAGTAAATGCATATCCTCCGTCAAGAGGTCATCTTGATCAAAATTGTGAATCTCTTCAACCTGTGGAAAGTAATGTTAAAACATGCACGCATCTTGATAAAATTAAAAAAAAAAAAAAAAAACCTTGGATATACGTTTCTAAATTCTCACCTGAAATTTTCCTGAGGATCCATGTTGACACATTGAAAAGAAGAAAACAAAGTTAGAATATCGAATAGTCTCCACTTAGATTATAGTGCCATATATAAGATGAAGAATGAATATGACCCTATTGGAGATTATTAGACCCTAATAATTGATGTTCGACATAAATCACCTTTGTTGAATGAAAAGGAGAACAAGTGAGGATCCCTGACAGTCTCAGAGGAAACCTTCTTGCTGGTGAAGTTCTGTTTTCCCCCAAGTGCGAACCAAAAGGATGAGCTTTCCGTTCCCTCCTTAGCGTGCTTGATAGTACTCCCAGGCTGACTTAGCAGGAAAAAATATAATTAAATTTACCAATCAAAGAAATGTTATATGAAGAAACATTTTTTTTTCTAAGCTTCATACAAAATTGTACAGCATATACTTGAGACAGTTTCAGCTTAACTAAAATTAAAGACAATACAATTCGAAACTACCTTTAAGAATTCAGCAACTTTAGCAGCCAGTTCTTGCTGCTCATGCGTACTTTGGTTTCCATGCCATAGGAACATGGAAATACCAGATTGTAGAAGGAAGCAATCGTAAGAGTTCAAAGAAGTTGCCACCTGCAGAGATACAAATATCAGATACAATATGCGACAGAATAGTAAAACCAGCGTAATATGCGTTCTTAATACAAAACTGAAAAGAAACCAGGCATCCTAAGTCGAATTGTATATTTCACGAATAGATCGACAAGTTTTGCACACAGTAAAAGTTTTAGCAAGACAGAAAAAGGGTAGACACGTACCGCTTCAACCTGTAATGCCTTGTTATTGTGAACTCCAGTTCCAGACACTTGAATAAGTGCAATTGATTCCGGCGTGTAGGTTTCGTCTGGTAAACCTTTCTCTGTCATACTATTTTTGTAACCAGAGCTCAAACCACCCTACAAGTTAATGTAACCATATTAATTACCAATACATTGCCTTGCACCAACAATCAACTTGCATTAAAAACCAAAAGAATTACCTTAAGGATCACCATATGTTGAAAAAGCGCAACAAATTGTGGAGGCTCTTTACCCTCAAATATACGGGCCTGCAAGAAGATCAAGTCAGTCAAGAATCTTTTGGTGCAAGTAGTCCTTACAAATAACAAATCATATGGTACCTGCACTGGTCTTCCTTTCAACGAATTTGTCATTATGCTCGCCAGACGGACTGCCGTCTCTTGATCCTCCTAAACTTGGGAGAAAACAAAATTTAGATGGCTAGAAGTTGAACATGTTAAAAACTTATACATAAAGCCATAAACTGAATAGCTGACAACATGTCGGCTTATTCAAAACAAAAATGTCTTAGAGTCCCTTTGCAATTATTAACCGAGGAGCTAAAAATAGTAATGGAAGCCAACTAAAGTGGAGACATTTGTTTATAATAATATGATCACTAAAGATGCACATATTCCCATAATTTACCTGAATGCTATTCTTTCCAAACCAACAGCACAAGAAGTAGTCTTCTTTTCTTTCACCAGAATGGTAGGAATAAAGGACCAAATAGCAGTCCCCAGAATAGAGTTTTCCGACATCATCTTTGGATAGAGGAATCTTGGAGTTACCATCAATGTACCAAACCTATTACATGAGCTTAATGAGTTCAAATGAAAACAACCAATTAGATTTAGCAAATAGCAGCATAACAAGTCAGGAGACACAACAGACCTCCAACTTCCCACCTCCTTCAAGCATTGGTGGAATATCCTCATTCACTGGGGTGCTTTTTGACAGGCCCTTTAACCCAACACCTTGTTGCTTAAGTAATGCTAGACAAACGTAAAACACCAAAGAAAGTCAGGGCTAAGTAAAATCACTCAACTTTTATTAATGATTTTGACTATCAAAGCAATCTTTACCAGCGACTTTTCCTCGTCCTTCTTCGTTAGCAGGGGTTGCCGAGCCTGATGGCCAAGAGTCAAAGTTAGACTTGAAAGAATGGGGCTCATAACCTTGGATAACACGGGTTATGCGTGTTGCCTTTGGCCTATTTTCACTAGCAACAAAGTCCTGGAGAGGAAGGTAAAAATGAGAACCAATGCTCAGATATTCTAAGGCTAAGCAAGTTAGACGATTCCAGTTTTACCTCTGCAGCTTGGATAGCAGTTTTCCTCTCTTCAACTTGAGTTACTCGGCCAACCCAGATAAATACCTCAGAACCGCAGTCCAAAAGGTAGCATTTATTGTTTTCCAGCATTGATTTGGATAAGTCGCCGTCTATAGATTCTACCTGACCATCAGCGATACTAAACAAAGGGCAACAATACATCAGCTTCTTAAAATAAAGCGTAAAATGGGTGATATTGCAAACGAAATTACTATCATGTCATCAGGCTAGCGTTAACATCAGTGTTTAGAGCAGAAGAAAGCATCTGAAAACCAACAGAGAAGAGCCAGATCAAAAGGGAAATAAGTACCTATAAAGCTTAGGCGGAGTTGTCTCCGGAATAATGTCATCCTCACTAGCAACTTTCCTTGCGATTGGAGCAAAACCCCCAAAGAGGACCCAGAACTCGCCAGAATCTGATTCTGTATCTAATTTTCCATCATCTGTTACGCAGGCAAATTATTATACATGCATGAGTACCATAATCTGTATCTAAATAAACTATGCATCCAACTGCTGCTTGATTGACAGAACAAAAAGTAAAGAAGATATATCTAATATGAACTCTAAATGCGTCAAATACAACTTACCAACGATAGCAACGTCACAAGTTCCTTCATGAAACTTGTCTTTCAAATATTGGACGACTACCAACGCTTTAGCTCTTTCTTGGATATTTGAATTTGCACCATTGAACTGATAGATCTTTTCCTTGGTGTCCAAGATAAACACATCATCATGATTCAGTGATGACCGAGCAAAAGGAACCTACACAAGAAAACAGATAAGCTCACATACATAGTAAACACTCCTGCGAAGAGAGTACAACACTTTCAAAGATCTGCAGAAAAAGAAACCTGCTTCAAGTGGACAGCACGTTTCCCTTTGCAGGTATACAATCGGGTTTCAAACTCCTCCTCCTCGGGTTTTTTAAATCCAGAGGCAACACCACCCTCTAGCGGTATAATGCAAGGCTTGAAGTAAGACAAGAATTTGTCAGATTCATGACCTTGAATTTCACGGTGTTGGACAGCTCGGCCTCCAAGAGCTGCATCAAGTTCAACCGTCTTCACAGCTGCTGTTCCTGCTTCATCCTGGAATCATCAATCGCAGATTAGTAATAACGAAGATTCATCTTTAATTTTTTTCTAGATACACAAAGTGTACTATACGCTATNATAAAAAAAAAAAAAAAAAAAAAAAAATCCGGAAACAGATACCTGGCTGGTATCTTTACCAATCCAAAAATGTATATCAAATAGATAAGCACCCCCCTTATTCTGTGTTGTCTGCATAGATCAAAGAGAAACATGCTAAATGTAAAATATAAAAAAGGGCATATAATATACATATTTTACACATATGATCAGACAAGAAAGCATGTTCTCCTGTTCTGTAAGCCAATATCAAGTCATTATCTTATAATCTGTATATTGATGAGAATATATAAAGAGAGGAAAATAACAGTGGAAGAAATCCCAAACCTGCAAGACGATGTAAGTGTCTCCCATATAGAACTTCCCATGTTCAGATTTGGGCACTAGAACTGGCTGAAAATTCTCGATTCTCCAGATCTCAGTACCTCTAATACATGTTAAGTTTAACACCTCAGACAGCAGTGAAACATTCAATAATACCAAGATAACTAGTGCATGCAAAAGCGATACCCAGAAGAAATTACATTTTCCTCTCTGAACTTCTACTCATCAGCAGGAAACTATTTTATTGCTTCCCTGAGATCTAATACTAAAGCAAAACGGAAAAATAAAGATTGTGAAAGGATACGGTTTCTGCCCGGCTCCTTGAAATGCAGAATCCAATACTTTTGTTGACCCAGACATTTGGTATATAATGGTCAGTCTCTTCCTTCAAATGAAAATACATAAACTACCTGCCAGGAACATAGAACAAGCGGGGGAAAATAAGAAGGTAAGAGATTTTTTTATATGCTGGCGAACGAAGATAGTGCTGTGAAAAGCAATAAGTTTCTTGGCGTTGGATATATCAGTTCATCTAAAAAGGAGGCAAATATGAACCTTATAAAAACTAAAGAGCAACAAAAAGGTCAAGCTTCTATAACTGAATTTCTAAAATGACCATCATATATGAAAACAAACAGAAATACGTAGAAGCACGTTTGAGGTCTATGTTAACTCGAAAACAATCATGCATAGAGTACTCAATTCCCTCTCACAACTCATTATTATCTGGCAGACATTCAAGAGATTCAAGTTTGTCGTAATTTGGAGAAAAAATAATACAAAAGTGAACAGTGTCACTCTTGGAATCTTCATTGGCACACAAAAAACGTAGTGGTGACGTTATACTTGGGCATATCAGAGAAAAGGCCGCCACAGTTCCAAGCTACACTACAAAATCCACTTAACATCTAGGCTTCCATGACTCGGAGTTTCAAAATATCAGCTGTGAATGATATATCTCTGAACATGAGCAGAGACAGCTAAACTCTTATAAGATTAGCCCTTGACGAATACTGAATCAAAACCTCCTTCTGCCATACATTTCCCCATCACGTAGCAGTAATCTACTAGAATACAGTGGCAAGGCTCTAAAAATGTATTTACACGGACCATTTATTTCCATGGGGAAGGATTCCACGTTATAGAGATCAGCTGACCACAAACCACTTGCTTCCACAAGAAATCTCCATAGACATGAAGCAGTAAAATGATCCAGCTTTGCAGAGATATTGTTTGTCTAACCTATCAGACAGTCACAGATCCTGCTGAAGAATCCACCTCTTGTATATGGTTATCAAGACCACGCAAATATTCAATGTTTGGCTTAGCCTAGTTTTTGAAAAAATCTAAGTAGCTAGAGATCACGAAACATTCCACTGATCAGTGTGAGCCGTGTGTAACTACTTCATCAGCTTAACGGCTATGGGCTCTATAAGTCTTAAGTTCACCCTAACTTAAACGATTCCCAAAGCTTATACACAACCACATAAATTAGAAAACACAAAGCAAAGAAACAAATCAATTTAAGCAGAGAATCAAACACGAAGCAGATCGAGAAACTCCGATTCAAGTAAACAAAGCAGGGATCCAATTTTATGAATCGAAAATCAGCTGATCCATACGTACCTGAATATAGGTAGATCTCCGAGTAGCACTGTGAAGGAGAAAGAGATGACAAAAAGAGAGAGAGATCAGGAGCAGCAAGACAACATGAATAAAAAGGGAAGCGAATTATTATTATTGAAAGGAGATGTGCGCTGTGTTTATAGCTAAGCGTCTTTCTGTCTCTCTAATATACCTTTTTATTCGTTTTTGGCTTTTGCTTTATCCAATTTGAGATTTCTGATTTACAGTATATGCGTAGACGAGGCGTGGAAGATGATGAAGAAGGAGAAGGAGACAAGATGTTTTAGGAAATGACGATACCCATACACAGATAAAGGTCCGGTCGTGATGCTTTTTTTTTTTTTTTTTTACCTTCTCTTTATTTTTATTTTATGATTCTTTACCAATGTTTCTCTTAATTCATAAATTCAAAAAAAAAAAATGTCATTCTGTCATTGTTGTTTTTCATGTTGCTTCACTATTTATAGATTCAAATCTCGTTGTTAACAGAAAACATAACTAATATAAAAGAAAAAAATCACATAAATGATTGAAAAAATTGACAATATATAACTAAACGAATTCGTAAGTCCATAAAAAGATGTATACAATGTTCGATATTTTCCATATTCATTCAAAATATGTTTGTGTGGGTGTGGTAAGTCACATCATTCTAACATGTTTTTATAAAAGAACTGTTTCGATCGGTAATATACAGTATAGTTCATCCAGTCAACTGAAATTTGTTTGAAGCATACTGTAAAATAATACACAGTAACTTTTGTTTAAGAAAGCTCATCATTCAAACGACATTGGGTCCATTTCGCATGTGAAATAGGCACAAATGAACTCTTTTCAAAGGATTATATTACATTACATTTTATGCTGCATACCAACTTTCCGTATCATCGTAGGAATACAATATTACTTTTTTCTTCTTTTTCCGGGCTCATCAACAATCATCATTATTATAAAATAACTATATAAATTTAGAACATCCTTATTTGATTATCTTAGCAGAGGACATGGGTGGGCTCTCGTTCCTTTATGCTTCTATCACTTCCTTTTTCTTTTATGTTTTCTCAGTGGAATATTCAAAGTCACATGTATATATTTCGTATTTATTATTATATATCTCTATAATATATCATGATTGGTAGGTTTAGACTTTCTACAATTAAAACAGAAAACAGAGTTTTATTACGTGCATTAGGTACTGGCGGTCAGTACGCCGGTGCCGACCAATTAACCTCAGCCAATTTTATATACATTTCGCTATCCTCAGAAATCTTAAGACTTGTATAATCAGCGATAATAATACTGAGTCGAAAGACACCGTTAAGAACTTAGATTTATATGAAACAAAAAAAAAGAGTGATTTCGATAATAATATATTAATATATAAATCAACAAGAAGCAAAAGCCAACTCATCATGAAGGCCATACAATGACAACTCAAAAGATAAATGAAAAATTGGTCGTTTTCATTACTCATGCAGTCAAGAAATCCATATATACTTTGAATCTCTAATCTAATTATATTTAATTTTAACGGTCGTCTAATAAAATAATATTTATTTGTTGCCGGGTCGAAGCAGATGACAACGATGATACTATGTAAAAACGACAAAAAAAAATATAAATATTTTTCATGCCATAGAAAAAAGTTATATTTTGCCATAGAAGGATTAAGGTCATTCTTAGTCCTAGCCCTACTCTAAAGTGGATCATATTTTCTTTTGTAATCCTCAAACGGGAATGTGTTCATCCATTGAGAATATTCACCTAAAAAGAAACCTTAGTCCATGGACAACTTATTTTCGC
Organism: Sisymbrium altissimum; assembly: GCA_900406495.1. Lineage (NCBI taxonomy): Eukaryota > Viridiplantae > Streptophyta > Magnoliopsida > Brassicales > Brassicaceae > Sisymbrium > Sisymbrium altissimum. The sequence continues at coordinate 168,021 of OVBI01000034.1, read as the reverse complement.
ATGGGGCATAACCAGTAAAAACTTAAATCCGATGAACTCAACGATTTTATACAGTATTCCGAACTAACCAGACTAATTAGATTACTTAAATCTCTAACAATCACTATTTTTAGGTTCTAAAATCAGTATATATTGAACATGATTTTAAATAATCAAGCATTACATATACTGATTTGTAGCTTTCATTCATCATAATATTTTTCATATCCTAATTTAGCCAATATTGTGAGCTTTTATTTTTTTTTGTTTTTACAGCTTATTTTTTTCTTATTTTATTTTATTAAACTAAAAACTCATTTTGTTTTTATTTTCTGATTTGTTTATTTTTATGTAGGCTTATACTGATTTATTTTCTGTTAGCCTAGATAGTAAACTCTAAAATTCTCTCACTATCTTCTATAAAAAGAGAATAACTTTTTAAATTTTCCAAAAAAAAAAAATACAGTGGAACTCTATCCGTTTATTGTCTTAACTATTTTCTTTATATTCTTTTTCTCTTTATTTTTCTCTTCTTTTGTTATTCATTTTATTTTTCTTTCTATTGAATTTGGATTCATTGCTAAAGGAGGAAATCACCATAAAGCAGCCACTTTTTCATGCTGCTTTAGAGATATCACTCCATAAATCACCATAAAGCAGCCACTTTTTCATACTACTTTAGAGATATCACTCCATGTCAGAGATGGAGTCCAACCGCAGGAGATGGAGTCTAACCACCATAAGTCCCCTTGTTCATTGCCATGTCTATATCTGATCCGCTCCTTTGTCCAGATCTCACCCTTTTAGTTCTTTTGAATCTCATGCTCTCATCTTCCTAGATCTAGCCATTGGTGAGAGTAAGAAAACCATAGTTGTCACTTTCCTCTCTTCTTTCCTTTTTATTTTATGTTGGTTTCTCTCATTCTAGATCTTTGGTGGTAACACCATCTTTTCGTCTTTGTAAATCTGGTTCTTGTGGAGCCATAAGCAGTAGATCTATCTCTCATATTTCATCCGTCTGCAGATCTTGATCCAGGTGAGGGTGGTTGAGATTTATTCCTTTTCTTACACTACATATCATGGTAGAAGTGTCTAGAAAATCATTCATACATATGTATATCTATAAGCGTACATATAGGCTATTTGATCTATATATACTATACTGAAGTATATATATACCTATATATTTATATATATATATATATGTTGATGATGATTGATGTGAGAGACACACCTATTTATATGCTTAGGACTGCTGAGACTGAATATGATTGTTTGATGTTAGATGTATGTTTGCGGGTGTTTGCGTTATGCAAGAGCAATAGTATGTATGGTTTGGGGTAAGTTTGAGATAGGTTGAGGTTTTAGGCTCGTGTGTGGAACGGTCTAATGTTGTTTGAATGTTAGTTCCCAAGTTTTACATCATTTTATTTGTTGGATTGTGTTGTTGACGGATTGAGATGACATAAGATTCATCGTTAGATAGGGTAAATAGCGATCCCCAAGGTTATATTTTGCCGAGTAAGTTGGCCACAGTTTTCTGAGTGGGATGGGCCACAATTTTACTATGTTATTATAAGATTATAAGAGATCTAAGATGGTTATCTTACATAGCTAATTTCTGGTTTAGTAATTTGATTATGTATCTCGGTTTAATTAGATAAAATTCTATATATGTAGGTCATTCGACCATTTTGATAATTAAATAACAAAATAATTATCTTCTTCTTATCTCATCTCTCCTTCCTCTTCTCTTGCATACCATCTTCACCATTTAGCATCACCCATCACAAAAATGATTTCTTTCTTCTATTCATCTTTTGGTATATCATCTACCTTACTTCCGAGCTTTAGGTGAGTTCTGGGTTTGAATTTATCTTTATCTATTTCTTACTGTTACATTGGTATCAGAGCCAGATTCTTTGTTACACATGTGGGTTGGGTCACATTCTCTATTGTTAGCTATTGCTTCTCGATGTACTAATTAGATACTTGTGTTATGATGTGTAGTATTTGATAGGTGTCGATCTTAACTTCTATCACTGAGCTTTTGCTGAAATACTCACTCCTCATTTTTTCTTTTTCCCTTGCAGATTCGAATCATGTTGGTGGTTTTTGATCAATGACATCCTGAGATGCTACTTTGATAAGAGACATGTTGTCTTCGCCCGTGTGATTGTAGACAAATATTTTGATACCGCCGACCATTTCAACTATGCTGGACCAGAATACCAAAGTTAAAATTTTTAATATAGTTTTATTAGCATAATTGGTGTTTTGTGACCTGATCATGCAACTCGGACTACTTATTCAATTAATCAATTTGTTTGATTAGATTGGGTTTGTCTTGTATCACTTTGTTAGCTAGCGTTTTTATTTTTGGCAACACACATGAATATTTCAGTACATAAACTCAATAATTTATTTATATATAAATAAAGAATATATATAATTCATATATATACCATATTGTAATTCATATTAAATATAAATTATTTTGTAGTTAATATTAAAAATGTCGATAATGTTCCAAAGTTTCACTTAACATGTTAATTTGTGCATCATCTTTTGTTGCAGATGTATTTTGCTGACTTAATGATTCTCATAATTACGTATTTGATAATTCATCGTACATCTGTTACAACGAAGAGAATACTATTAACTTATAAGTTACAACGTTATTTTTTCAGTATTGTTTGTAGTTTATCGGATAAGTTGTGTGTGGGTATATTAAGTGATATCCGCAAACTCTGGCTCTTTCTTTGGGCTGTGCTTTATCTTTTGCAACACGTTTCAGAAGTCTTCACGCTGGTCCTGGTTGGTCTATTGTAATGTCTTCTAAATGTGACTCATGGAATCCAATCAAGCACTATTGTTCCTTATTGGGCACACAAAAGTTTAGTATTTGTTGTGACTATGTTAGCTATTCATCTGATTATGAATCAATCCAAATTTGCAACATTTGATGAATGATAGATGAGCGTGGTTAATGGAGAGATCATTAATTTGTTGTTACTTATGCGAAGAAATCTTGGTGGTTCAGGCTGTAATGTTTAATTGAGACGAATCTATCTTCGCATTATTATTTGGATTCGAGATTTTTTTTATCTTGTAATTTTGGACCTTTTATTTTGTGAGAGTTGTAAAAACTCTCATGCTTTGTTTTTACATGTCTCATTGTTTTTATCTATTTCATTTATAGCTCTATTAGTTGTAACGAATTTTACATCTCAGTTTTTAAAAAACTTTAATCCGAAGTTAATAAAGATAAAAAAGCAAAACATAAAGATGGATAATTTAAGTTTTGTGTAGAAATAGTTTTTTGTTGGATTTTTATTATTTAAATTTAAAAATATTTGATCAAATTTGATTTATTGAAAATTTAAATATTTATTCTAAATTTCAAATTAAATATATGTTATTTGGTTCGTACAATTATTAACCTTTTATTTAAATTATTTGATTATTCATAACCATATGTTTGGTTTCATTGTCAACAATTTGAAAAATATAAACTTTAGTCTTATTTTTATCAAGTTGGAAGATATAAACTTTTAAAACATACTCTACTCTGTCTGTGAGCTTCCTGACACAAAGCCAACATCAGATAAACCATTCGTTATAAATATTTAGGTGATCATGCTTTCTCAGTGAAAAATTTCAGCTTTTTATTGCTCAACTGTGAATTATACAAGAATCAACAAATACAATATTATACAGTAAAAAAAGAAGATAAATTTTATTCAATCTTGTCTTTCAAGTTTCACCAATAATCTCCACAGGAGCATGTTCCATTCCTAAAATGATGAAACCTCCTAACATCTCTCAAGATAATTTCTCTGTCAACAATCTTTGAGATAAACTTTGTAGCTTGATGACAGTCATTACAAACCCTGAGGTTTTTAGCCACCCTGATAACAGTTCCTGGTGATGTGTTAAGTATCCCGAACGTAATTGCTAGCTTCTCACTGTGTCCACAGAGCAAAACCTCCTTTTCATCTTCTTCTACATTGTGAAGCACACAAGACGTGTCAGGTACATATCCCTCTTTTCTCATTTTCTCCCACAAGGTCTCCAGATATCCATGGAGCTTTTCGCTTTGCGGGTGAGATGAGTCACCAGCTACGAATTTATGTACTTCATCCCCATACTCGATCCAGCTACATCCAGGTTCTTTTCTCACGCCTTTCTCTTTCATTTTTCTCCTTACCTCTGTTGCTTTTTCCCAAAGACCTGCTGATGAATAAATATTGGCAAGTAGCACATAGTGACTAGCTACGTCTGGTTCCAACTGAATAAGGTTCTGAGCAGCCATTTCTCCAATTTCCAGGTTATTGTGAACCCGAGAAGCACCTAGGAGGCTACTCCAAGCTCCAGCTTTGTCGAAATCAAGAGGCATCATGTTCATGAGCTGATATGCTTCTTCAACTCTACCAGCCCTTCCAAGCAAATCCACGACACAAGCATAATGATCTGAGCTAGGTTCAACCCCGTATTTGTTTTTCATATTGTAAAATATCCTCAACCCTTCATCCACCATCCCTGAGTGGCTACAAGCTGCAAATACTGAGATGAATGTAACCTTGTTTGGTTTTACTTTCTGAACCATCATCATCTTGAGCAGATCAATGGCGTCTTGCCCGTTTCCGTGCATCCCATAAGCCATTATAATGACATTCCAAGTTATGACATTTCTGATTTGAATCTGATCAAACACTTTTCTCGACATGTGTAGGCACCCGCATTTTGCGTACATGTCAACTAAAGCGCTTCCTACGGCCACATCAGTTGCCAGATTGTTCTTGATAGCGTAAGCATGGATTTCTTTTCCCTTTGCTAACGCTGATAGTGCAGCACAACTGGGGAGGATTGTCATCAAAGTGATGGAATTAGGTTTCAGATTAACTCGGCTAGCTCCCTCGCTCGCGTTTCTTTTAAAGTTTTGCATCTTGTGTAGCACAAGAAGCGCATCCTCATGGCATTCTGAGAATACATAACCTGTAATCATCGTGTTCCACGTAACTAAATCTTTATCTTCCATTTTACCGAATATCATCTCCGCGATATCCATCTTTCCCAGCCTAGAATACATATCCATCAATGCATTCTGCACAAACCTGTCTCCATCTACACCTCTTTTCACGACAAAACCGTGGATCGCTTCTTTTCTGGAGAATGCATTAGAACGGACACACGCAGGGACAACGCTTGCCATTGTGGTTGTATTAGCCAGAAGCCCAGCACTTTCTTCCATTTCAATAAACAGAGACAACGCTTCCTCGTCATGCTCGTTCTGGGCATACCCAGCGATCATAGCATTCCAGAGGCCAATCTTTCTATCAAAGATTCCATCAAACACTCGACGACCACTCAACACTTGCTTGCAATTACAATACATGTCAACCAAAGCACTGCCAACAAAAGAATTCTCATCCAAAGAGCCGTTTTTCAAAGCGTAGGCATGCATTTCTTTCCCTGTGCGTAGCAACTGCAAATGTGAACAGACAGGAAGAACACTGGAGATAGTGAACCCATCCGGTTCAACACCTTTGAGCACCATTTCTCGCAAATACTCCAACGCCTCAAGAAACTGCTCGTTCTGGCATAAGGAGCTCAAGACAGTGTTCCATGTGACCAAGTCACGGCCTTCAAAAGTTCCAAGTAAGACTTTGGAAAATGACAACTTCCCCAGTTTACCATACATAGCCACCAATGTATTTATAATAAACGAATTCAACTCACCTTTTCTTAAACTATACGCGTGAACCTGCTTACCCAGCAACAATCCCTCGGGGATAGACAAATTGGAGCAAGCAATAGCCACACTCACTAATGTAAACGAACTAGGCTCCACATTTTCATCCAACATACACCGAAATGCTTCTAACGCCATTTCCCACTTCTCAAAACTGCACAAAGAAGATATCATAGAGTTCCAAGAGACTTGGTTTCTCTCAGATATTCTCTCGAACACCTTATATACACTACCAAAATCTCCGCACTTTCTATACAAATTCACGAGAGTATTTGCAACTGTCACGGAGTCCACTCCGTACCCAAATTTATACACGTGGGCATGAATCTGTTTCCCCAAATCCATGTCCTGGAGATCGGCGACAGCCTTCAACAAAGCAGGGAACGCGAAGTTATCGGGTTTTATACCCAGAACAATCATGTCTATGTAAGTCAAGACGGCTTCACGGAGCAAACCGGATCGAACTTTCGACCGTAGGGAATCAATCCACCACTCTGGTGAGCGTGACTGAGAGATAAGTTTCGAAGGTGCGCCATCAACAGCGTTAGAGACTTCCGCTACTGCAGAGGTTGGTGCAGCGCGAAGAAGATAAAGAGGTTTGTGGCGGGAAAACGAAAGCGGTTGAGAAGGAAACGGTAAAGATACGGGAACGGGAGGGAGAAGGTGAAGAAGGCAAGAGGACATCTCTCTCTATCGCTCTATCTCTGTGTGCCTCTGTGTGACTCAGTGAGTCAGAGGAATGTATATGGGCCATAATTAGGCCCTTAATGGGCTTAACATAAAGGCTCGCCAATTATTGCTCCACTCTATTCGCTGCCCGTTGGTATAACAATAAACAGAGAGTGAGTGAGTGTGTATGAGAGAGAAACTCGAGAGTGGAATTCAAAAGGGAATCATATCATCCCGCCATTGGCAGAAGCTCAGAGAAACCTTCGATCGGAAGCAAATCTAGAAGATGGCGGAGTTTCCTTCTACGATGGAGATAACGGTTGCTTCTTCTCTGCTCCTCCTTTCCTATGGGCCGGAGTTCATCTCACCATCATCAAGGTCTCGAATCGCAAAACCAATCTATTTCAATTTCTGAGCTAATCACGAGCCTCGCGGTTCAGATCTGTGTTTTATTCCTCGTTGTTTCTGATAATCGTCTTGGGTGATATTATAGGTCGGGATCTGTAGAGGAATCGAGCTATGCGAGCAAGTGGTGTGATGAAGGAAGCTCGAATCTAAGCTTGATTCTGGGATCTGCAGGATCGGGATCGTGCGGCTCAGCTCTTTCCAGCGACGGTTCGTTTGGGAATAGTAACAATCGCGGATTCGAAATAAACTATGCTGGAGATAGATTCCGTCTCATGAATTTCAAGGTGCGAACTCTTCATCGCGTCTCTGTTTTGGTGTATTTGTTTTGATGTTCGTATGAAATTGTAATACTGGGAAATTAGGTTGACTAGCCTCTTCTGGAATTTTAGATGTTGATTTTTTGTTCATATTTCGTTGGGGATTTAGTTTTGATATCACTGTTTCGTTCTTAACCTGAATGATAATCGCTAGCTTTTAGATGTTCAAAATCTCTTTATGCGACTGTAGATTAATGGAGAAACTGGTCGTTTCGGAAGTTTTGGATTTCTATGAACGTGTAGATGTATTCTGTTTATGGTGCATTCGAATTCCTTTTCTGGATTTTACTTGTTGATTTCCTCTGTTTCAGCTAAATTTTGTATGTTACTCTTTTGATCTTAACATTAGTTACAATCGCTAGCTCTTGTATATGTTCCAGTACTGTTTTTGCGATTCTGGATTAATGATTATTTAAACATAAACGGATCATTCTTGGAATTTGAAATTTGAATTTCACGTCGACTGTTCAATTTGTTATGCTCTGGTTTAAGTAAGAAAAGCAAAAGTTGGCGTAGGTGTGAAAATTGATGGAGCTAATACATATTTTCAATGTCTGGTTAACGCAGACACCAAGAAAACGCCGTTCGCAGGTCATTTGGGGATCTTTCAATTTTGAGCCAACACAGTTGTTTGTGAATTCTGTGTGTGATCTCTCCACATGCTCCATTGATTCGAAAGATGAGTCGTCATGCTTGTCAACTGGTTCAAGTGAGGTTTCAAGCATTGGAAGCAGAATCAAACTCAGGAATCAGAGGAGTTACGAGAAGATAAGAGTAGAAGTGAAGGCCAAGAAGAAGGAAAGTAGCAGGTCGAGTTCTATACGCCGTAGAGCAAAAGACATCTTGGAGTATCTTTCCTCAGACTCTTCTACTGAAGTTCATATCCGTCAGATTCTCGGCGACACACCAGATACCAGCAAAGCTCTCAGAATGTATACTCAGCTTCCCTCTCATTCTACATTACACACACACTTGTTAAACATTTTATTCATGATTTAGGTTTCATTTCTTGGATAAATAATATATTTTCAAGCCTCTTATGCAGTTATAGTACTGATCAAATCATCGCAGTCTAACGATCTTGATATCCTGATGCAGGCTGTTGAAGATGGAGGAAGTGAAGAGGTTTGGCACAGGGGGAAGACTTGATCCATATATTTACAAGGTAGGAAACTCAACTTTCATATTCTTCATCATGACATGAAATATTCGATCTTATACATATAAAAACATGAGATTATTTGATTGAATACTCTATAAATTGTTTGAAACTTGAAAGCTACACAGAATTTCCCTTACGATAGATAAATTTACCTTACACTGACCATAGGTTCCTTTGCTTCCTTATTTTTTGTAGATTGCATGACAAGATAACACGTCGCCGGAAGCAGGTATGACTTATATTATATCCCTCTGCAACCTTATGGTTAAATACAATCTAAGTTGTCCTGGTATGAATTTGGGAAATGAAAAATGAAAAAATATATATATAGCTAGATTAGATGGCCTATTACGCTAGATTTATAAGTGCCTCTCTTATACGATACCCAGAAATAACAAAAATAATTAGAGCCAAAGTTAATTAATTGGTTTGTCTGTTTGATTGTGTGAATCATGGACTTAGTTATTCCTTGTGAGCTGGAAATGGGTTAAAGACAAATTAATCTTATAAATCCCATCTAACTTTCTCTGGTGACAAATCCAATAAATGTGATTTTGCAATAAATTTTTTAGATCTCATTAAATGAACAAATCATCAATTTAATTGGCAAGTGAGTATAAATCACAAGTTTCAATTTGATTTGTTTACTTAAAGGAAACAAAGGATCGAGCTTGTTTCCCTTATAAGTCATTCAAATTTCATATATTTTTTTTATATAAGTAAGCTAATTAAAATTTAAATAGGTTTTTAAAAGTTTGATAATGAAATAAAAGTACAGCTTTATACATAGCCTACATTTTTAGATTATAAAACGACCTAATTTATTTAAACTAACTTACCTATACAAACTAATTGACACCTGTAAAAAAAACAAAATCAATTGACAATAATATATTTTGTTGTAACAGTTATATAAGTTACTAGTGGAACGTGTCATGTGTTATGTTAGTTTTTGAAAATACTACTAACAAAAACTCGTACGTTACGAATTTAAAGTCCAGAAGTCTTAAAGCAAGTCCAAAAAAGTCGATGATATTAGTCCATCCATCGAGAAATATGCTTAAGGTAAACGCTTACTTTTCAAGCGACTTCTGCGGTTTTGCCGAGGTCAAAAATACGCGGCGACTGTTTAGGTATAGTGACGACTGACGACCCACTCTGACGCGGATTCATTAATTTAATTTCGTATTATTTATCAGAAAATATAAAAAGAAAAACGTGAAATAAATTTGTTAACTAACCAAAAGTATTTGGAAAGGAAGCTGTCAAGAAAACGCTAAACCGGTTCCTTAAAACGAAAACGCTAAATTTACATCACAGAATCAGATTGTTCAGTTTCCCCTAATTTCGACCCCATAGTTTTAACAAATATACATGCAGACCCAAAGGTTTTCAATAAATTGAAATTTAATACCCAAATCTACTCTTTATCTTGTATTTAAGTATTATAACTTATATTATAGATCTGGAAGATAATAATTTATGATGAATAGTTAGGATGGTCAAATTAAAAAGAGATAAAAGCATAAGAAAAAACAGACTTGAGGGGCAAGTGTAAAATAAATGAAAAAGGAGGGACAAGGAAAGAAATAAAAATACAGAAACCAAATATATAAAACCCTTAAGATAAGAAAAGCGGAGAAGCACATCCTATAAATTGGACGGGACTTGGGAAAGAATCCTTCATCATTTGTCTCCGTCTCTCTCTCTTCAGAGAAAGAGAACCAAAAAAAAAAAGCAAAAAAATAATAAAAGAAGATCTTCAAAGAATGGGGAAATACACGGAGATGTTGGATGCAGGCGTGAGAATAGCGGCGAGGTTTCATTCTCACTGTCCTCAGACGGCGCGTCTCTATTATCATCCTCCTTCCGATGGCCATCATCATCACGGCGTCACCGATTTAATCGGAGGTGGGGTTTTTGGTGGGTCGGGTCAAGATTCGACCGGGTTGGTTGGTGGTGGGTTAGGAACCGGAACTGCTGCTGGTTGTGGTCTCAAGTCTTCTCAAGGGTATGAAGACGCCAGGGATCTCTTGTTATTCTCTGTTGTTTGATTGATTTATCACAAAAAAAAAATAGAAATATTATAATTTTTTTGGTGGGTGGAGAGATTTGATGAGCGATGTTTTTCATTTTTCTTTTCGTTTTCTGTTTCTTTAATTATTGAGAAAACTGTTCTTGTGAGGTTTTGTGATACATTTTAACAATCTCTGGATTCCTAAGCAAATTGGATGTTGATGAGAATTTGATTAATTATTATTTTTTGGGCTCTGTTGTATTGTTTGTTTGACTCCGTTCGGTATTAGGTTGCCGCACTTTTGGTTTAACCCCTATAAGTTTATTGACGAAGCTATTTGCCCTTTGGAATAATTCTTTGCTTACGGCTGCAAACTCGATCTGAGCATCTTTTAAATTATTCGCTATTCGTTTATTCTTGTGGGGTCCTCAAGAACATATCAATTATTGGATCAAAACAATCGTTCATTGAACCACACCCGAAGATTTTGGGAGTTGCCAATGATTTGGCGATTTTGGATAATAGAGTCAGCAGCATGTTATTAGCTGTCCCAATCTTTAACATACGGACATGAAGAACTGATAATAAACCCATGAAAATAATTATATCAACACAAATAGGTTATGTTCGATGATACATTGTCTTATTTCGTATTTTAAACTAAATGGTAGAAGTCTCTGGATTCAAGATTCTTGCCTTTGCTCGACCAAAGCTGCAATCACTTATCATCCCTGTTTGCAATGATGAATGATAAAAACTGTGTTGTTTACAATTAGATTAATAAAGATTCACATTTACAGTATCGTTTTGGACCTCTCACATTTTCAGCTGGCTCCATCCTTTCAAGGACCCATAAAGAGGTTGAGACTTTCTGAAACCGACAATGTCTTCGATTTCTATGAATTTTGATGCAACTTCGTCTTTGTCAGACGCCATTTCCTTCAAATGCTGGCTTCCGTAGACGCATATACTCAAGGATTTCTTTTTTGGTGCGTCAACTTTAATGTATTCGTCAAAGAAATCTATCAGTTCTTCCTTCTTTAGCTTTCTCAGCGCAGCAACCTTAACCACAAAAGAACAACTCCAAGGAGCTGAGTAAATTGCATTATGAAATTCAGAGGCTCTCTATTCAGAGATGGCAATGAAGCAAGCAGGAGCAAAATTTTCTCTGGTTGAAAGATGATGGAAAGAGTAGGTTCATATGGTACCTCTGCATCTCTACGGTTGAACTTGAGTGTCCCGTTTTGAATCTCTCTCCAGTAAAACAAAGATTCCTCGTTCAAGTTCTTGTGTTTCTCAAGCTTCATGTCTATTAGAGCTGTCACATTGCTCTGAAGAGAAACTCATGCCAGTTAGTATGTAAGACTACTTTGGTACACATATACGTACAGAGAATTGATTGATCGCGTTTTTCTCAAACAACCGTAATTGTGAAGCATCTCACCTTGAATTCCTCATCGTTCATCTCGTAGAGTTTACTCTCAAAGTTCTTAAGGAGTGACTCGACCCTCGAATCAATATGTCCAGGACCCTATTAACGATAAACCCAAGGCAATTAAGGAGGGATGCATCAACAAGAAAGGGGTTATGCAAAGTTCAGTGTGGTTTGGTACCTTAACTGAAGACTGGATGGTAAACTGTACACCATAGACGCCCGAATCATTCCTTTATATGTTGCACGAAAATGAACACTTAATTTATGTATCAACAACAACTCAGGGGCAATCTAACATTCCATAAATTTCTAAGTTACCTCTGAGAAAGTGAAGTGATGTAACCAAGTTGCTCAACTGTCCTGAGCTGGTGAAAGGTTGCTTGCTTCGCAATAAGAGCGAAAAGCTGAAGTTTAGTGTTCATGGAAAATTCATCTTGATGAACCTGTTCGTGGCAAACGAATTTCATTACCAAGAAAAACAAAGTATTAAGGATCTATAAAACATGGAATAACCGATTACTACCACTTAAGAAGGTCAAAATGAACATCCCGACCCGACCCAAACTCGTCTTGGTTCGAAACTGAAATGACCCAAACAGGATCAACCCATACCCATGGATAAAATTCGATTTTGACACCCTTAATACAACTAAGTTCAAAAAGGCTATCGATAATCTTGATGCTGACATACCTGAATATAATGCACCAGGGCAGAGTTTTCATCACTAGGGTTTGAACCTATTTTACGGTAGAAGTATTTCTTTGCTTCTTTGAATTTTACAACCCTATTTGTTAGGTGCTGAGATGGAAAGAACGGTTTGCAAATGGGTTTTGGACCGTTAAAAAGAACGTCTTCAATATATGTGACCATTGACTCAGCTTCAATATTCCTAACATTTCCTGAAGTGGACATCGTAAATTTTTCAAAACCAAGCAGTTTCCAACTTATGAAAACAAAAGAAACTAAAATAACATCGCAACCACCAAAGAGTATAATGCAACATGGATGATGTCGATACCTGCTATGTAGCATTCAAAGAATGTCCTCGATAACATCATTGGAATGAACTTAGCTAAGTCTTCAGCTTTCAAATGAGAAAGAGCATCCAGTTCTTCTGTCCATGGCCATGTTTGTTCTTGTAATATCAATGAACAGTAATACTTTGCTTGATGATCTGGTTGTCGAAATTTGTAATTTTGGTACGCCTTTGTGACCATTTCCTAGTATTACAGCTGACTGTATTTAGTGTTTAAGATTTTTCAATAAAAATCACAGCAAAAGAGAATCTAGAAAAAGGGAGGGGTCTAAAATGGTTACCTTGACAATGGAAAACCTGTCATGTTTAACTTCACATTTTGCTATCTTTTGAATTATGAGTTCTAGAAGAATCCTTATTTTGTGATTGAAGCCAACAAGAGTCAGCTACAAATGAGAAGGAGATAATAACATAAAAATCAGTGATCAAATAATTCAAGAAGATGTGGTAAAATATTACAATCCTTATACGATAAACGCACCTCAAAACCATAGTCCGAAAGTCTTAATCCATAGTAAAGACCAGCTTTCTTCGCATAATAAGCTGGAAGATAGATATAATGAGCGATGGTAGTTTTCATGAGATAATAAAACTTATAGTTTTTAAAGTTTAAAACTGATAATAAACTTATAGTTTTATTATCAGTTTACTCATTGGATTGCATTAATTCTTTATTTGTAACGTGTCTCATAAGTCATAGCTACATCACATAAAATCATTTTACATGAGACAACTTTGTTGCCATAGCGAGGAGGAAAAATACCGAGGTAAACTTACCACATTCATTCAAATAGTCCATCAGCAACCGTATAAAAATATCAGTAAGAACTTTCGCATCAGGAGAACTGACTGCAAGGGGGCAGTTGAATTCTATTTTAACATATGCCTTTGGTATGGAAAATGTAGTCTCAGGTTTGTACCACAATCTTGAGTAGAGTGACTTCCTCAACAAAACAGGTAAGTCATTCTGTTCCAAAACTTGATCATGTGAGATGATTAGTCCATAAATAAAACACTTGAAAAAAAAATGATAGCTGTAACTAGTGTTAGAACTTTACCTTTTCTTTAGCATCCTTTAATGAAAAATCCGTAGGAAGAAAGACATTAGGTGCTGGTAGATGCAGCTTTACACTAGGCACAGACTGCATCCATTCCTGATTATATAACACAAATTAATTTTAAACTCCCTCTAGAGTAGCAAAATTAAGAGGCTAATCATATAACAAAAGATGGTACTCTGATTCAAAATTATGTCTCTTAGCGTGATATGAAAAAGTCACTTATGAAAAGAAAAGTGCAATGGAGTTCGGCGTTTTCAGAAATTAGCATTCAAAAGCTAACCTGAATGGTGAATTTGGTTATCTTCTCAACAGAATAAGCAGTGTTATACCATGGCTCAACCTTGTCAGTTTGCTCTTCAAATTTCTTTGATTCCCAAAAGATTCTGCATATATAACGGAATTAGATTCTTTGACTAAAAGAGCTGACTTGTAGAGTTACTAGGATTGAAATGATTGAACTACATGTAGATTCTACTAAATTTTTACACTCGAGCCTGGTGAATGTTTAAAGTAAAATGCAGAAGAAGTAATTCAGACATTGAAAAAGAAAAAAGAGATTATATGGCCAAACGCAACAAAAGCATTTTGGCAAAGTCCTTAGTTATTATAAAAACAAATGGAATAAACGTTAGACGTGCTTGGTCAAAACCTATGAATTTCATCCAAAAATTAGACTATGGTAGGCAACAATCCAAATGAAAACACTTTTGATCATGAATTGCGTGTGCTAAGAGATGCAATCCAAGAACAGAGATTTACCGAACATTAGTAGGACAGAGCTCATCCAGATACTTTTGTACAATAGATGGATTAAATTTGGAAGGTAATGATGATCCAACCAGCCAATCCTTGGTCGGATATATCTGAAACGTAAATGCAAAAGGAGAAAGAAGATTAAGAAAAAATTGAAATGTATTATCCAGGAAATTAGGTTTGAACTTTACTAATATAAATGCAAGAACTTCAGTCACAAGATCTTGGGTGATTGAGTATGGCTTAACCAGAACAAGGCCGACTATTTAATTGGGAAATGGAGTATCTGCAAAGGAGCTGCAAAACATTAATTTACCTGCATAGTTGAGGCAATATCCACAACATAAGAAATTGGTTGTATCTTGTCCTGGTAATGAAAGTTTGTCTCACAAATTGATGAGAGCTTCAATAACAACACAAGATGCATCAAACTCCTTAAAAAGCAATAGATTAAAAGGAATACTAACAAGAAAGGGGGGGAATACAAACATCATAGTATTATTAGGTCGTACGACATACCTCATCAAAAATCCACTGGAAAACACCAGACGTTTGTAAAAGCTGAATGTATGTGAATAACAACCCTAAAACCTCTTGCATACACTCTGTAAACCCATCAAGAGACTGATAAGAACAGAGATAGAGACTCAATATTAAGAATAATACAACAAAACACACGCTGGAAGCTAATGATTCTCGTGAAAATCTTTCCTCTATCCAAAACACTAAGTACTCACAACGTTAGTGTAGCCAGTTACTGTTCCAAATTCACTTTAGATTACCCATTATAGTAAAAAATCATAAGTATATATAATCAACTTTAACATAAAACTCACACATGGAGACCCGGTATATGCTATACTTTTCAGAAATAAAATAATATCAAACACATAATGTATTATGTACTCACTAAACGTCAAGGACACCAATACCACTTGTTGAGCACAATATAGAAGAAAAATTATTTGTTGGAAGCTTTCAATAAAAAAAAAACTTCAAAAATAATCTCACCATGACCAGCATCAGTAAGATGAATCGAAACCTTGAAAAAAGAATAATCAATAGTCCAGTCTGCTTCAGAAGCAAACAGTTTTGTTGCCCAACCTGCAAGTTTTAGGAAGAATTAAGCAAGACTACTAAATTTTGAACTGCTACTAAACAAGTTCACATCAAAAGTCAAGAATATTAAGCAAAGACGCAATTGAGAAGTTTTTAACCAATATCTTTTAGGTATAATCTGATAAACCATATTTAAGTTTGTGCACCAAAGAAAACCTACCTAAGGTTTTTAAGGCATGAAACAAGCTTCCTTCGCCTTCATGACCAATTATATAACTAAGGTACCTGCATGGTGCTTCTTTATTATGGCGGATGCTAGGAGTTACAGGCCACACGAACTTCAGCTTATGACTTTGCATTATAGGAACAGCCTTCACAAGAATCTAAAACCGATGTAAAAAACACCATGGATGACACCACCTTAGAAAACATTCATGCATTAATTAATCTATCTTTGTGTCAAATTAAATGCTAAATCTGAAAAAGCAACAAAAAACCTGCAAATGGTCTTCAGTACATGGCTGACCAGGAAATCTAGGGATACATTTGTTGGTATTTCGAATTTCCTGGAACATCTCTTCCACTAGACCTTGAGTTTTGTCAAGGTTTTCTGAAGACATCCAGACCAGAGCAAAGAGAATGTCAGATGCTAAATATGTACTATTCTTATATTTTGAAAGAAAAGCAATTTTGAGTTTTCTGTTAGCTTTAAAACCTACCCTTGGCATAAACAACCAGATGCATGACGTTGGCAGAATAGTGTTCATCATAGAACTTAATAAGTTCACTCCTTATATCAACTCCTTCTGCTTTGGGTCGTTTAAAAAGAGTATCCATGTTACCTAAACACAAATCTGACTTTCTTAGTAGGAGAAAATTTTGAAAAGAAAAACTGACTCTTCATATGCTCGAACACCAAATCTCAATGCAAGATTAATGCAAGTCAACACAAATATCAATATGGACCTGTGTTAAATTTGTGATACGGATGGTCTTCTCTAGCTAGATGCTTCTGTAACTGTGTGATCAGAAAAAGGAAGAGAATGTTTAGTATTCACCACTCACCAACAGACTTGTGGTTGCCAATTCTGGACGGCTTAGACAAAATTACCAAAATTTCAAAGGAAAACCAAATGTTCATACTTAAATATAGTATTAAGAAACAATTAAATAAACATGAACTAACTAGAAATAATACATAGAGTTGTTACTGAGAGCAGGAGAAAATACCTGGCCAATTCGCCGAACATCAAGCAACAAGTTTTTCTGATTCTCTGGATGAGAAAGAACTCATAAGGATTTCTTAATTAACCAACTGCGACAAAAAAAAAAAAATACATTGATAAAGTGAAAGCTAACCTGAGCCGACAGCATTAATCTCCCTCATTGTGGCATCAGCTGACATCAGTGGTTTGATAAAGAACTGGGAAAATCTGGTTAAGACACAACGTAAAAGAATCCGACACTATCAGAATTCAGGTTAGGTAACACAAGCTTAGTTAGCAGGAGAAAAAAAAAAATTCTTACCTGTCCAAAGCCTCATAAAAGCAGTCTGCGTTCACATCAAAATGGTAGTTTGTTTTTACATTGGCTGTGTAAGCATTTGCCCTCCCTCCATGCTTCACCAAGTGAATTCAACATATAAAAAACATTCCTTAGTTTCGTTACTTATTATCTTGCATTGAATCAGGACAAGAAACGGATGCAAGAGTACGTGCAAAATTATATTACCTCAGTGACATACTTCAAGAAACTATGTTCCTCAGGAAATTTTTCACTTGCATAAAATAGCATATGCTCTGCATAATCAACAAAACGGTTCGTAGACAGCTCAGTGATTTAGTCATTAATCGAAGATATCTAACTGATTTCATGTTCACACACTGAAAGTGATTCTTGCTTCTAAACTCAAGTTGGGAAACTATGAAAGTACCAAGAAAATGAGCTAGCCCATCCATGCCTTCCGGGTCCAAGAATGATCCGACACCAACATTCATGGAAGCAGCACACTGAGTGCAGAGGTAGAAGAATCTTGACATGTTTGTTTGGCACAAGTCAAAAGTCAAATTGTAAGGTACTCACCTTGTCAGTCTCGGGATCGCTGATTAACAACACCACGAGCGAGTTCTTGAGGACAATCCTCCTATACTCTCGCTTGTCCGTACGTGGCTTCAGCATCTCGCCACCTTTATCCGCCGCCGCGTTGTCTTTTCCAACCGCCATCTTCGATTACTTCGGCGTCTTCGGGGTGGTGGTGGGTCAACTCTCTTCAGTCAAAAGTCTTCTTTCTTTTTCTTCAAATTTCATACTTACAAGATTCAGAGGAGATCCAACTATATATAATGTGATAGAATACTATTTTATATATAAATCCCTTGTCGTGCTTCTTGCTTCCGTATTAGTTAAGTCAAGTTAAAAAGTCAATAATTATGTATCATCTGATTATGACTCATGAACAACAGACGTTTTTTTTTCTTTCTTAAGTGATGATTGCTTTCTTGTTTTCACTCTGATATTTCTTAATAATCTTAAATATATATTTCTATATAAAGTTGAAGAATTATGGAAAGGTGATTCCACGATCCATCCAGAATCAAACATATCTTTAAACTCTGTTTTTGATCATAAACTCTGTTTTCTATCAATGAGATGAATTGTTTTCACATATACCCATATCGTTTTTAATTCTTTGCATATGGTTATCTGTGAGCAGGTTGCATATGGAAATTGTTGCAAAGAGTTTGCGACCTGCTCACAGTTTCAGCTGGCTCCACCCTTTCAACGACCCGTACAGAGGTTGAGACTTTCTGAAACCAACTATGTCTTCGATTTCTATGAATTTTGATGCAACTTCGTCTTTGTCAGACGCCATTTCCTTCAAATGCTGGCTTCCATAGACGCATATGCTCAGCGATTTCTTTTTTGGTGCATCAACCTTTATGTATTCGTCAAAGAAATCTATCAGTTCTTCCTTCTTTAGCTCCCTCAGTGCAGCCACCTAACCAACAAAACAGCAGGCACCAAGAAGCTATGTTACTCTGGCTTGAGCTAGTCTTAAAGTGCTTTAAAATTTTGTTGAGAGAAGATTAACAAATTCCATTAGGAAAGTCAGAGGCTCTCTGCCTAGTTCAGAGATAACTTTGGAGAAAGCAAGAGCAAATTTTCTCTGATTGAAAGACAACGGAAAGAGTGTGTTCATAAGGTACCTCTGCATCTATGCGGTTGAATTTGAATGTCTCGTTTTGAATCTCTCCCCAGTAAAACCAAGACTCCTCCGTTAAGTTCTTGTGTTTCTCAAGCTTCATGTCTATCAAAGCTGTTACGTTGCTCTGAGTAGAAAGTCATGTCAGCTAAAATCTTATAGAGGCTTAATAGTGAAGCTATGGGATGCCTCTTTGTACCACAATGTTTCCATTAAGCAAATAAAATATGATCTACAGAATATCTGGTTGGGCCATCTCACCTTGAATTCCCCATCGCTTATCTTGTAAAGCTTACTCTCAAGATCCTTGAGTAGTGACTCGACCCTTGAGTCAATATGTCCAGGACCCTATTAAAGATAAACTCAAAAAGGCAATTAAGGAATCTGCATCAACTATACAAAGCCTTGGCAGAGAGGTTGGAAAATTTGGTACCTTAACTGAAGACTGGATGATGAACTGTACACCAAAGACACCAGAGTAGTTGCTGTTTTGAATAAAAGTGGTTATGCATCAAACATAATAACTCAGGGATAATATTCACACACACAGAGGTAAATGCGCACCTCTGAGAGAGTGAAGTGATGTAACCAAGTTGCTCGACCGTTCTAAGCTGGTGAAAAGTGGCTTGCTTTGCGATGAGACGGAAAAGCTGAAGTTTACTATTCATGGCAAATTCATCTTGATGAACCTGTTCATAACAAAGAGTTCGAGTATCAAGATTTACAAGAAAAGCCTTAAGACATGCAAACACTTGTTGATGATATCACTTTTTTTTAAGGCTAACTAGTAACTATTAAGCTGGTCGTATGTATACCTGAATATAATGCACCAGGGCAGAATTTTCATCACTGGGGTTTGAGCCTTCTTGATGGTAGAAGTATTTCATTCCTTTTCCCAGCTCTACAACCCTATTTGTCAGGGACTGGGATGGACACAACGGACGAGAAATAGGTTTAGGGCCGTTAAAAAGAACATCTTCAATATGCTTGACCATTGACTCAGCTTCATTCTTCTCAACATTTCCTGAATAGAGGCATAATCAATATTCAAAGAATCGGGAAAAGGTAACAAAGTCACCAATGCCACAGATGTGTCTAGTTATATAATTGACACCATGACGTGTATATAAGAACAAGAACAAAAGGATTAAAGACCAAAGTATCATACAACATGATAAGATTGGTACCTGCTATGTAGCACTCAACAAATGTCCTGGATAACAACATCGGAACAAAATTCACCAAGTCCTGAGCTTCCAAATGGGAAAGAGCATCTAGTTCCTCTGTCCAAGGCCAAGTGTGATCTTGTAAGACCATTGAGCAGTAACTCAATGCTTGATGATATGGTTGCTGGAATTTGTAATTTTGGTATGCCTTGGTGATCGTTTCCTGTTACAAGATAGGGAAGCAAAAAAACCATGGATTTCAATGAATATGGTAAATTATACAGTAAGAAAGCTGTTGATATCTTAACATGTACAAACCTTAATATGCTAATTTAATAAGAGGGACAAGGTCAACTAAGAAGGTTACCTTGATAACAGAAAACCTGTCAGGTTTAACTTCGAATTTTGCTATCTTTTGCATGATAGCTTCCAGCAAGATCCTCAATTTGTGATTAAAGCCAACAAGATAGAGCTATAAATGAGAAACACTTTAGTCAAACATGAAATTCATTGAGCGAAATACACAAGGAAACGTCAGAATCCTTTCACAAGCCCACCTCAAAACCATTGTCCGAAAGACTTAATTCATAGTCAAGACCCGCAACCTGAGCATAATAAGCTGAAAAGATGACATAATAGATTTCATGATATAAACAACAAACTAGAAGGCTCATCACTTTTTTCTTGTTGAAACAAGTTTTTTTATTTTAATCTTCACTGTAACATTTTTGAACTTGTCGTACAGAAGCATAAGAGACTCAGTATAAAGCAGCCGATTCGTCACCTCAGATATCAAAATCAGTACTCATATTTTGGAGAGAAAAAAAGTATTATCATGTGGAGGCATTCTACATGAGACAAAATTTCCCTAGAATCAATCAATTCTATCGACCTTACTTGACCTCGATTTTCAGAGACTTAGTTCCACATAAATTTAGCATAGAACAGTCTTGCCTAATTAATGTCTAGAGGTAGTTCAAAGAGAAATAACCAAAAGAGATTTATCTATCAATCGTACCATATTCATTTAAGTAGTCCACCAGCAACCAAACAAAAGCATTGGAAAGTACTGCAGCATCAGGAGAAGTGACTGCAAGGGGGCAGTTGAAATCTATCTTAACGTACGCCTTCGGTTTGAAAAACTTTGTATCAGGTTTATACCACAATCTTGAGAATGATGTTTTTCTCAACAAAACAGGAAAGATTTCCTGTTCCAGAAATTAGTTACGCATCATGAGATAAGTCATACATGAAAACTTTCTAAGACATTTGTATTTTGTAACTAGAGTGATGGAACTGAACCTTATCTTTAACATCCTTTAATGAAAAATCTGTTGGAATGAAGACATTAGGTGTTGGTAGAAGCAAATTTACATCAGGGGCAGACTGCACCCACTCCTGTAATTGTTAAGCACATATCTAAATTGAACAACTTCCTCCATAGGAATAGCAATATATTGAATCAATCAGAATACAAATTCGAGCCCACAAAGGAAACTAAAAGAATAACAAAAGCAAACCTGAATAGTGAACTCGGTTATCTTCTCAAAAGAATAAGCAGTGTTGTACCATGGCTCAACCTTGTCAGTTTGTCCTTCGAACTTATTTGATTTCCAAAAGATTCTGCAAACATAGGTATTAGATTATGCGACACGATCAGCTAACTTGCCAGTGAGCTTGAGTTTTCAATACTTGAACTACATGTAAATTCTAACATCGCATTGAGGCCTAACGGGTGCTAAAAGTAAACAACAAAAAAAACTAGAGAACGTTTTGCATAAAAATGAGACAGTTTCAAACTGACTTTGGAAGACCTGTGAGTTATTGGAAAACTGTAAAGGTAGTAGGCTGTAAGGTAAACGAATACGCTAGGTCATTGTTTGCTTGTTGAAGATTCAATCCAATAACAGAAACGTACCGAACATTGCTAGGAGAAAGCTCTTTTAGAACCTCTTCTACAATAGTTGGATTAAATTTCGAAGGTAGTGATGATCCAACGAGCCAATGCTTGATTGGGTATATCTGAAGTACAATTGCAAAAGGACACAAGATTTTTCTTATAAAGAAAGTGAAATGTTTAGTCATAAGATCAAACTTTATACGACATAGTAATGGTTGATAAAAGTGTAACAGAGGTAAGCATCTTTTTTATTTTTTTACCACACATATACCAAGCAAATAGATAAGCATTCGATTGAACAACTAAAAAAGACTATTACCTTCATGTTTGATGAAATATCCACTGCATAAGAGATTGGATCTATTTTGGCTTGATAATGAAATTCTGCCTCACACATAGCTGAGAGCTTCAACAACAATAAAATAAAATAAAATGTATCAAGTTCTTTAATGACACTAAATCACTAGCAAGATTAATAATACTGATACCTCATCAAAAATCCACTGGGAAACACCATACTGTTGTAAAAGCTTAATGTGTCTGAGCAACAACCCTAAAATATCTTGCATATGCTCTGTATACCAAGCAAAAAACAAAATCAAAACCAGGTCCAGGTAATATCAAGCACACCGGTTGTTCCCAACTTTCTTAGAATATCAATATAAAAAATAAAATAATAATACATTTACCTACCATGGCCAGCATCAGTAAGATCAACCGAAACATTGAAGAAAGAATACTCCATAGTCCAGTCTGCTTCACCAGCATATAGTCCAGTTGCCCAACCTGTGCAAGTATTAAGAAAGCCTTAAGCAAGACAACTAGATTAAGCAAGACAGGGTAGAACAAAGATAATAACGATCAAGCAAGAAAAACCCTTGAAACTAGGAGGAGACAACCAATCTTTAAGATTTATCCAGGCTATTAGCATTTAACATCAATAGCATATCCTCCAAAAAAAGTTAAGATTTCATTTTGAAAATCAGATATATAGAGCTAAAGACTATAACTTTTTTTCAATTTATTACCTCTTTCGGATGGAATCTGTGCTAAAACATCTATTAGTTTGTCCCCAAAATAAACCTACCTAAGGTTTTTAACGCATGAAACAAACTTCCTTCGCCTTCATGACCAATTAGATGACCAAGGTACCTGCATGGTGCTTCTTCATAATGATGGATGCTAGGTGTTATAGGCCATGAAATAGTAAGCTTGTGACCCTGCTTTATTGGTACGGCCTTCACAAGAATCTAGAACAACCAATGAAAACACCACCACCAAAGATACCACGTAAGAAATATTATGGTGGAAGAAATAAATGTTCTGAAATATAGAACAAAAACCTGCAAATGGTCCGGAGTACACGGCTGATCAGGAAATCTAGGGATACTCTTGTTGGTGTTTGGAATTTCCTGGAACATACCTTCCACTAGACCTTGAGT
This sequence comes from Sisymbrium altissimum, assembly GCA_900406495.1. Lineage (NCBI taxonomy): Eukaryota > Viridiplantae > Streptophyta > Magnoliopsida > Brassicales > Brassicaceae > Sisymbrium > Sisymbrium altissimum. The sequence goes on along the minus strand of OVBI01000034.1, from coordinate 144,659 downwards.
TTTGTCAAGGTTTTCTGAAGACATCCAGAGCAAAGAGATGTACATTCGCTATGTATGTTAACACTTTTGTTATCAGAGAGTATTTGAGTTTTGAGTTAGCTTCAACACCTACCCTTGCCATAAACAACCAGGTGCATGATATTGGCGGAATAGTGCTTGTCATAGAACTTTATAAGTTCACTCCTTGTATCCACTCCTTTTGCATCGGGCCTTACATGAAGAGTATCGATGTTCCCTAAGAAAACATATCACTTTCTTAGCAGGAGAAAAAAACATTTGGGAAGGACCACTGACTTTCCTTTACGCATCGTCATAGCACCAAACGAAATCTCGTAACATGAACGCCAGTTAACACACCAATTAAGAATAGGTTGAACATGAACCTGTGTTAAATTTGTGATATGGATGGTCTTCTCTACTTAGATGCTTCTGCAACTGTGTGAACGAAAAAGGAAGACAACACTCAAGTAGTCAAGTTAGATGCTAGATGTAAATCAAAACCTCATACTTCATTCCTATGTGCTATCCTTTCCACAGATAACCAGTAAAATGCATTCCTTAAGAGCAAATAACTAGATGGATACAGTTAACCCAGAAATTTGTTCTTGAGAGCAGGGGAAAATACCTGATGCATACGCCAAGAATCAGACAACAAGTTTTTCTGATTCTCTGGATGAAAGAGAACTCATTAAAATTTTGTTACTTGACAAACTACAACATGAAAGCTATCAAGAAGGTCAAAAGCTAACCAGAGTCGACAGCCTTGATTTCCCTCATGGTGGCATCAGCCGACATCAGTGGTTTAATAAAGAACTGTGCGAACCTGGTTTGGCAATAATAACATATAAGACGAATGTGTTAAGATTAGTACGCAAAACAGAAAAACAAAAACAAATGTAAGTCTACCTGTCCAAAGCCTCATCGAAACAGTCTGTGTTGATATCGAAATGGTAGTTTGTGTCTTCAGTGGATGTATAAGCATTTGTGCTCCCTCCATGCTAAAAGAAAAAGAAAACAGAACTCAATTATATAAGCACATCCCATCCATTTTCTCTTTTATTCAAGTTTCTTTATAAATAAGAGAAGAAACCAATGCAAGTACATCAAATAATGATCAAGTTTGTATATCAGAGCTGGAGAAGGAAAACATTACCTCCGTGATGTACTTGGAATAACTATCTTCCTCTGGGTACTTTTCACTTGCATAAAACAGCATATGCTCTTGACACCCCAAAACATAAAATCAGATATTAAAACTCGACTTTGATTTACAGAAGAGAGAAATGTCTCAGCTTAGTGATCAAAAAAGCATAAAAGCGTACCAAGGAAATGAGCTAGCCCATCCAATCCTTCTGGATCCGAGAATGATCCGACGCTAACGTTCATTGAAGCAGCACACTAAGAGCACGCACGTACACAGACGATCAATCTTCAACTTTCTTCTATAAGCAGTGAAACTAGAACAGGAATCGATGTGTTACCTTGTCAGTCTCTGGATCGCTGATTAACAACACCTCGAGAGAGTTCTTGAGAACAATCCTCCGATATTCTCTCTTGTCCGTACGTGGCTTCAGTATCTCGCCACCTTTATCCGCCGGTACCACCGCTTCCGCCGCCACCTCCGTGTTCACCGTTCCAACCGCCATCGCCGTTCGATTACTACTCGGCGTAGTTGAGAGAGTCTACGCTGAGTCTTCGCTTCTTGTATCGAATGTCCAACGTCTTTCTTTTTTATTTTCTTAACTTAATAATAAAGTCAAGCTCAAGAAAGCTATGAATAAATTATCTAGTGTGGGTTTACAGTCTACGTCTGACTAATCTCAACCGTCTATCTTTTCCCCACGTCATAAATATCCAACGGCGATTACTTGGGATAGTTGGCTCTTTCCTCGTACATGTCCGGTTTGTTGTCGTCTTATTTTTCTCCAAGCTAATGTGAATGTGTGATACGAGGAGCAATTATCTGGTGCGTTATAGCCTACGTCTGACTATTGCTTTTTCCCAATAAAGATCCAACGGCGATAACGCAGCGTCAAAACACGTTGTAAAATAAATGACGGCTCCACCGTTGATTTGAGAAAATCCAACTATATACAGTATACATTTTTTTTAGAAGATCGAACTATGTGATAAAATTCTATTTCATATATATCGTGCTTCTTGCTTCCGTACTAGGTAAGTCAAGTTGAAAATTATGAACAGTTTAACTCTGATATTTCTGAACAATCTAGTTATATTTTTCAAAATGGATTTGAAGAATTATGGAAAGGTGATTCCCACGATTCATCCATAATCAAACATATCTTAAAACTCTGTTTTCTATCAATTAGATGAATTCATTTCTCATATTGTCATATACAAACATCTTTTTTTGGTATATGAGTATTTGTGTTTATCCTTGTAAAGAGTTTAGGACCTCACAGTTTCAGCTGGCTCCGTCCTTTCAAAGACCCGTATAGAGGTTGAGACTTTCTGAAGCCGACAATGTCTTCGATTTCTATGAATGGTGATGCAATTTTTTCTTTGTCAGACGCCATTTCCTGCACATGCTGGCTTCCATAAACGCATATGCTCAGCGATTTCTTTTTTGGTGCATCAACCTTTATGTACTCGTCAAAGAAATCTATCAATTCTTCTTTCTTTAGCTCTCCGAGTGCAGCCACCTAACCTCACAACAACACCCTCAAGAAGCTGTGTTACTGACTTGAACTATCCACAATATTTGCATTATGGAAGTCAAAGGTTCTACACAGATACCCAGGAAGCAATTTTATTTAGGATTTGTCTATTACCTCTGCGTCTATGCGGTTGAATTTGAGTGTCCCGTTTCGAATCTCTCCCCAGTAAAACCGAGATTCCTCGTTCAAGTTCTTGTGTTTCTCAAGCTTCATGTCTGTCAAAGCTGTTACATTGTTCTGAGGAGGAAGTCATGTCAGTTAGTATGTTTACATGTTATAATTAAAATCTTAGTAGAGTTAGTTACGAGGCTGGGGATGCCTCTTTGATACCAAATTTTTTTTCTCGAGCAAAGCCAAATCTGATGTATTAATAATTTCTGGTTGTGTCATCTCACCTTGAATTCTTCGTCGCTCATATTGTAAAATTTACTCTCAAGGTCCTTGAGTAGTGACTCGACCCTCGAATCAATATGTCCAGGACCCTATTAAGACCAGTATTAACGATCAATTAAGGAGAGATGCATTGAGTACAAAGGAGTAATGCAAAATTCCAATTTACAGAGACGACAGACTGGTTCGGTTGTCGGTACCTTAACTGAAGACTGGATAATGAACTGTACACCATAGACGCCAGAATCATTCCTATGTTGCAGAAAAAGTGAACACTTTATTTATGTATCAACAGTAACTCAGGGGGCATTCTAACATCCGATTACTTCTTTTGTACCTCCGAGAAAGTGAAGTGATGTAACCAAGTTGCTCCACCGTTCTGAGCTGGTGAAATGTGGCTTGCTTTGCGATGAGACAGAAAAGCTGAAGTTTAACGTTCATGGAAAAATCATCTTGATGAAGCTGTTTGTGGCAAAACCAATTTCCGTTAGCAAGAAAACCAAGGTCTGCAGTAAGAAACGTTCTAAACTCACAATGAGTCTAAGTACCCAAGATCTACATGAAAAAGCAAAAGCTGATTGACGAGAGAGCACTTAGTTCCAAGCTTATCTACTAATTCTTGTCGCAAACTATACCTGAATATAATGCACCAGAGCAGAATTTTCATCTTTGGGGTTTGAGCCTTCTTGATGGTAGAAGTATTTCGTTCTTGTTCCAAGCTCTGCAACCCTATCCGCCAGGAGCTGGGAAGGAAATAACGGACGACAAATAGGTTTTGGGTCATTAAAAAGAACATCTTCAATATGCTTCACCATTGACTCAGCTTCGTCCTTCTCAACATTTCCTGAATTGAAATACTAAAACGGCTATAAGAAAAGCAAAACGGGTAGAGACCAAAGACTATAATGCAACATGGAGCATGTGATACCTGCTATATAGCACTCAACAAATGTCCTCGATAACAGCATTGGAACAAAATTCGCCAAGTCTTCAGCTTCCATATGTGAAAGAGCATCTAATTCCTCTGTCCAGGGCCAGGTCTGATCCTGTAATACGAGTGAGCAGTAACTAGTTGCTTGACGATATGGTTGTCGGAACTTGCAGTTTTGGTATGCCTTTATGTCCGTTTCCTATTACAAGACAGTGACGCAGAAAAACATGGATTCAAAAAAACTGGTAACAAGGCTTATTGGATGAAGTGAGGAAGTTGTACCATGTCTAGAGTAACAAGGTTACCTTAATTACAGAAAACCTATGAGGTTTAACTTCAAATTTTGTTATCTTTTGAATGACAGCTTCCAACAAGATCCTCAATTTGTGATTGAAGCCGACAAGATAGAGCTGGAAATAGGAAAAACTTAGTCAAAGATAAAAGTTCACGGAGCGAAAGACACAAAAAAAAAGTTTCACAGACCCACCTCAAAGCCATTGTCCGAAAGACTTAATCCATAGTGAAGACCAGCAGCCTGAGCATAATAAGCTGAAAGATAAAAGTATATATGAGACAAAATTGGAAAATTTCACCTAAATTAGTTAAAGATAAATCTTTTAAGTCTTACCATATTCATTCAAACAGTCCTCTAGCAACCAAACGAACATACTGGTAAGAACTACAGCGTCGGGAGAACTAACTGCAATAGGACAGTTGAAATCCATCTTGACATATGCCTTCGGTTTGAAGAACTTTGTATCAGGCTTATACCACAGTCTTGAGAATGATGTCTTTCTCAACAAAACTGGAAAATTGTCCTGTTCCAAAACTTAGTTATGAAAATATGCGATAACTGCTTCACAAGTTAAACTTCAAAAAGACATTTGTAAACTGTAATTAGAGTGATGGAACTGAACCTTATCTTTTACATCTTTTCATGACAAATCCGTAGGAATAAAGACATTAGGTATTGGTAGAAGCAGGTTTACATCGGGGGCAGACTGTTCCCATTCCTGTAATTGTTAAGCTACTAAACTTAAGCACAAATCATAATCGAACTTTCTTCCAGAGTAAAAGAGAAAAAATTTTATTTAGTCTAACTAGAATATAAAACAAAACTACAAAAATAAAGATGCAACTTTAATAGGATCTTCAGTAAATTGATATATGAAAAGCTAACCTGAATGGTGAATTTGGTTATCTTCTCAAGAGAATATGCAGTATTATACCATGGCTCAATCTTGTCAGTTTGCCCTTCAAATTTATTTGATTCCCAAAAGATTCTACAATATAACGGCATTAGATTCTGCGACATAACGAGCTTACTAGACCATGAGCTGTCAGGATATCAGTGCTTGAACTATATGTAAATTCTATGAACATAACACATTGGGGACTAGGGGATGCTCTAAGTAAACCGCCAAAAAGCATATGGAAATGTTGCATAAAATAGAGATCATATGGCCGGTTGCAATAACAACATGTAGCAACATCCAGCTCTTCTCAGAATAAATGGAACAAATACAAAATTTTCTTGGTGAAACCTATGAATTTTGTTCAGAAATTAGAGCATAATAGGAGGTAAGGCAGAAGAATGCATCAGGTCATCAATTGCTGGTGCAAGAGGCATTTCACGAAGAAGGACTTACCGAACATTGCTAGGAGAAAGCTCATCGAGAACCTTTTGAACAGTAGCTGGATTAAATTTTGAAGGTAGTGATGATCCAACCAGCCAATGCTTGGTTGGGTATATCTGAAGAATAATTTCGCAGGCCACATATGAAATAGATAAATATAAGAAGCTTAAACGACAGAAAAATGTATGAGAAGTCGATCGAACAGCTGAAAATATTATTACCCGCATTTTTGATGAAATACCCCTTGCATAAGAAATTGGGTGTGTTTTGGCTCGATAATGAAAATTTGTCTCAGAGATAGCAGAGATCTTCATAAAAGTAAAAGATTTTCAATAAGTCTTTAATAAACTGAGTCAATTAGGATACTAGCAAGATTAAAAAGCAGACAAAAAAGAGCCTACAACTTAATGATACCAATACCTCATCGAAAATCCACTGGGAAACACCAGAGTGTTGTAAAAGCTTAATTTGTCTGAACAACAACCCTACAATATCTTGCATATGCTCTGTATACCAAGCAAGGAACAAAAATCAAATCATCCTTTCAACAGAAGAACGATCTTCCTTAGAATATTAAACCAAAACAAGAAAGAATACACAGAAACCCACCATGACCAGCATCTGTAAGATCAATGGAAACATTGAAGAAAGAATACTCCATAGTCCCGCCTGCTTCGCCAGCATAAAGTCCCGTTGCCCATCCTGTGTACATACACAGGTCAGGGCAGAAATTTTATAGCTACCAACTACAACTGATACAACAAAGAAATGCAGTTTCTAAAGCATTTTTCTAAATAGCTTCGAGAGAACCTATGAAAAGTGTTCTATAATATCAGGAGAATAAGAGATCAAGCAAGAAACATCCTTCAAATTAGGACAGAGGAAAAATCTATCTTTAAGATTTCTCGTGACGATTTAGCAGCAACAGATTATATTCCCAAAGAAGTAAGATATTATCTTGAATTCCAGAATGTACAGCTGCAGACTAAAATTACTTTGCAATTTATTAAGTCTTAAAGGTAGAATCATGCTAAAACATTATTAGTTTGGCCCCAAAGAAAACCTACCCAAGATTTTTAAGGCATGAAACAAACTTCCTTCGCCTTCATGACCAATTAGATGACTAAGGTACCTGCATGGTGCTTCTTCATAATGATGGATACTAGGAGTGATAGGCCATGAAACAGTAAGCTCGTGACCCTGCCTTATGGGAACAACGTTCACAAGAACCTATAACCAAGGAAAAAACACCAGCAACCGAAGATACCACCTTAGAAACATTCTAGCATGAAATTATATAAATTATAAATCTGAAATAAGGAACAAATACCTGTAAATGGTCTGGAGTACACGGCTCCCCTGGAAATGTAGGGATGACCTTGTTGGTGTTTGGAATTTCCTGGAACAATTCTTCCACTAGGCCTTGAGTTTTATCAAGGTTTTCTGAAGACATCCAGAGTAAAGAATGCACACATGCTATGTATGTTAATACTTTTGTTTTCCATAAAGTAAGAAAATTTGAGTTTTGTGGGTTACTACCTAAACATACCCTTGCCATAAACAACCAGATGCATGATGTTTGCAGAATAGTGTTCATCATAGAATTTAATTAGTTCACTCCTTGTATCTACTCCTTTTGCTTGGGGTCGTACATGAAGAGTATCCATGTTACCTAAGCAAAAATATCACTTTCTTAGCAAGAGAGATAAAAAAGAGACCACCGACTTTTCTAATTCATCACAGCACCAGATCTCGTTCCATGAACAATCAAGATCATAGGTTGAACATGAACCTGTGCTAAATTTGTGATATGGATGGTCTTCTCTACTTAGATGCTTCTGTAACTGTGTGAACAACAAAGGAAGTCAAAATACTCAAGTTAGATGCTAGAATACATTCTTCAGTGCTAATAACTAGATGGATACAACTAACTCATATGTTTGTTCCTGAGAGCAGGGAAAAATACCTGACGCAGACGCCAAGAATCAGACAACAAATTTTTCTGATTCTCTGGATGAAAAAGAACTCGTTAGGAGTTTGGTGGTACTCATAAGAAATTCAACATGAAAGCTATCAAGAAATTAAGTCAAAAGCTAACCAGAGTCGACAGCCTTGATTTCCCTCATGGTGGCATCAGCCGACATCAGTGGTTTGATAAAGAACTGTGCAAACCTGATTAGGCAATACTAGCATAAAAATCCAACACCGTAGAAAAGGAAATCAGCTAAGATTAGTATCCAAAACAGAAAATGTAAGTCTACCTATCCAAAGCCTCATCAAAACAGTCTGTGTTGATATCGAAATGGTAGTTTGTATCTTCAGTTGATGTATAAGCATTTGTGCTCCCTCCATGCTAAAAAAGAAAACACAAGTCCAATTTCCAAATAATAAGCACATCAAATTATGATAAAATTTGTATACAGAGCCGGAGAAGGACAATATTACCTCGGCGATGTACTTGAAGTAACTATCTTCCTCTGGATATTTTTCACTTGCATAAAACAGCATATGCTCTTGACAGTTGACACCCCCCCGAAACATAAAATCAGATATTAATACGTAAATGTCTCAGCTTAGTGATTGAAAGAGCATAAAACGTACCAAGGAAATGAGCTAGCCCATCCAGTCCTTCTGGATCCGAGAATGATCCGACGCTAACGTTCATTGAAGCAGCACACTAAGAGCACGCACGTACACAGACGATCAATCTTCAACTTTCTTCTTTAAGCAGTAAAAATGAAACGGGAATCGACGTATTACCTTGTCAGTCTCTGGATCGCTGATTAACAACACCACGAGAGAGTTCTTAAGAACAATCCTCCGATATTCTCTCTTGTCCGTACGTGGTTTCAGTATCTCGACACCTTTATCCGCCGGTACCACCGCCGCTACCTCCGTGTTCACCGTTCCAACCGCCATCGCCGTTCGATTACTACTCGGCGTAGTTGAGAGAGTCTACGCTGAGTCTTCGCTTGTTGTATTGAAAGTCCAACGTCTTTCTTTTTTATTTTCTTTTAAAGTCAAGCAAGCTGAGAATTATAATCTAGTGTGGGTTTATAATCTACGTCTCACTAATCTCAACGGTTACTAATCTCAACGGTTTATCTTTCTCCACGTCATAAATATCCAACGGCGATTACTTGGGATAGGTAAGTCTTCGTACGTAACATGTCCAACGTCCTACGAGGAGAAATTATTCAGTGTGTTAGAGTCTACGTCTTATTATTGTTTTTCCCAATTAAACGCAGCGCCAAAACTTGCAACACCACCGTTGATTTGTTGTAAAGTTTTTATATATCACCTAAAGACTAGTTCCATGTTTATTCCAGCAGTTCTTTTACTCGTCAGAGCAAGGCTTTTTGTTTCTCTTATTTGGGCTTCTGATTATGGTATTTAATCCTGAAAAGTAGCCGTTTTTTGTATCAAACTCTTTCCAGATGAAAAAAAATAGTTCCATGTAATATATGAAAAATAAATACAGTATGCTTAATAATTACAAAGAACTACAGTGGTACTGCTAATAACTTTACTTTTGTTTTATTTTGTATTAATTGCATTTTTTGGTACTTCAGTCTTCATTATGATATCTTCTTTTTTTTTAACTTGTCTTAAAAACCACAAATTAACATACGGGATGCAATATAAAAGCATCATACTCGTCATCATGTTAAATTGATAATCAATATCAATTGTTGTGAAGAAGTTGAGGTATTACAGAAAGCTACAAGAAATGGTCAACAAAATTATCATACGGAAACATTTTTCATGAGACAACTTTATAAACTTCCACTAAATTAATTATATTCTGTAGATCTTAATTAAAAATCGATCTCGCCTTTCAAAGGAGCCTTCGTTCCACATACATTGTAGCATAGAGTTGTCTTATTTAATGTCTAAGAAAACCGTAGTTGAAAGAGAAATATACAATGTCATCACTATTAATTCTTATATGCTAAGATGAATTTATTAGCTAGGTAATCCAACTTCTGATTATATTAAACATGATGTTATATAACTCAATAGTGGATGTTCAATTGCGGTTCGTATGGAGATCGTTCTCTCCTTATGCCCTTTTATAGTCATGTTGACAAGAAGAAACAAGATGATTACATTATTATAACAAACCAACATAAACATATACGGTGCATGTCATTATTAGGTGATCACTTATAGGATGACGCAAGACTTATTTTATGAATATACACACACAAACACTAAATATTTATGTGTGGTAGATCAATTAACAATGGAAGTAGCAGATGCACTTGTGAGCAGGGAAGACATAGTTGCAAGATCCATGGATTGCTTTCTCAAGTCGAATGCACTGTTTCTTGCATGCACTACCGTTTGCACAAAGTCCTGACCATGTCCCACTTGGCTTCTCGCATATCTTCGCTTCCACAATTGTTGGTACTTCTGCATATATATAAATATATATCTCAATGTTTTAATTTTATAGTATAAAATATATATGAAAGTTGTATTACTCACTTTGCTATGCCTCAAGATTCGTTACTCACCTAAGGTAGCAAAGAAAACAAGAGCGAAAAAGAGAAGGGTGATGGTAGTAGACTTAGCCATGATTACGTTACTTTTTTTGTTTCAACGTATGTTTGTTTATGTTTAGTGTGAGGAAGTAAGCCTAAGATCAACCTCTATTTATAATGAAATGTGAGTAAGGAGGGATAAGTAATTTGGAGTTATTTTAATACATTCAAATCTTAAGAAGATTTTGAAGAATTTAAATATTTGAACTGATTTAAATAAAGAGAATTTTGCATTCCAAATTTTCTCAAATACCATCATATATATGAGGTGATATTTCTATATATTGGTTTTAAATACAAATACTCACTCAAATCATTCCAAATTGTATTGTTAAAAAATCTCTATTTTTCAATAAGAGTAGATTCTAAAACATTATTATAAATAAATAATCCAATAAATTAGATTATGAATAAATAATGGGTCAATATATACAAATTAAGTAAAATACCCTCTCTTCTTAGGTTGCGATCTCATCTATTCATTGCTTCAAATTGTGACAAATCATTTATTCATTTATTAAGTTTAGGTTATTTTAATTTATTATATATTGTGTTTTATATTATAATTTTCATGATAATGAGAACAAATATAAAACAAGTATATATTTATGAGAATTATAAAACAAGTAAACTAAACATTTTCACAATTTTTTTAAAAATAAATTATAGATTTAGAATAAAATAATCATCTTTGAATTATTTATTCATCTGCTTACATGTCTGTAAAATAGAGTATACAACGATTAAACAACCTAAATATACATATAGCTCTAGTGTGCCTGTAGTACAAACGTATGCAATACAAAGAATCTTACTCTTAAAGCAACGTTGACAATGTTATTAATTAGTCCTTCCTTAGCTTGTAAATTAGTATAAGATTACTGATGTGACTGGATTAATCCTCGACTAATTCCGGTCCGAATTGTGGTAAAGAAAGAAAAAAAAAAATTCCTTCTTCTTTAAATGGCTGTTACAACCAGAGAGAAAAAAACAATGATACAATCACAGAAATATGTAATCACCACTTGCATGCTTGTAAGTTCTAAGCTTTAGAAGTACCACGATGATCCTTATCAATATGCTTCAATAGATCGACCGGATCACGAAACCCTCTGCTGCATTTCGGACAAACATCAACCGTAACTTTACCACCAGTCTGTTTTCCATTCCTCTCCTGCTTTCTCTCTAAATTACCATCGCCGCCACTCGAAAACTGTAACTTGTGGCTAATATCGTTACCGAGTCTGCTGATGCTTGCTTCCGCCGAAGCTAAAAGAGTGGACCATCTCGAAGATGAAGATGCGGGAGCTTGTTTTGTGTTTGTACTCAAGAAACCACTCATGAATGAGAAACTGGATTCAGGTTTCTTAGGCCCAGAACAACTATGGTCAGGTCCAAACCGGTGTTTCAAGCAATGTTCGATACTGCAATCTCGGCATTTGATAGTGTTAGAGAAGGTAAGCAATTCTCTGCATCTTGGAACAGGACATTTCTTCTTCTTGACAGTTTTCTCGTAGTTTGATGGATCACAGTCTGTATTGACATGTTTCTCCCAAGTGATGTTCGGATCTTCGTCAGGGTTTAACCTAACCCCTTTAGCACATAACGGACAGATAACGACCGTGACATCTCCTCTGTTTCCTTTCGGACAATTGTGTTTCATATAGCTACGATGATCCAAACAAAACACCTGCAATAAAAACCAAAACAAAAGTTTCAAAAAACTTAGCAAGATTTCTCCATATATATTGATTCAGACAGACATCAGAGAAATGAATATTGTTCAATTGTGTTACCATAAAATCTTCTTCAAAATGCCAATCATTTCAAGACCGGGTTTTAAGTAAATTCTTGAAAATGCAAATTATCAGATTCTTGAAAAGTGACGGATATATGAAAAGATCAAAAATGACATGGTAGATCGTAGAAACTAGCAGGATCTAAGAGGATGGCATTGGGTTGAATATTAGTATATATTGAGAAGGAAACAAAAAGCCAAGGAGAAAGAGAAAGGGACCTGAATGCAGCGATCGCATGTGAATGGCAAGAAATCGATCTGCTTGCAATAATCTACAGAGCAGTGTTTCCCCAGATCTGGAAATTCCGGAGTCCCCATTGATCTTTTTAATATAATACAGAACAATATTTACGATCAAATTTCGAAAAATAATGTATTGGAGATTTTTTATGTTAAAGAAAAGATAGAATAGAATTTGGAACAAGAAGAATAGTCCCTCGGCAAGAGAGTTTCCAGGGAAAGAAAACCCCAGATTCCGAGGATTTAGATGAACACCAAAACTCGCAGGTCCGGGCGACGAATTGTAAAGGGAATGTCAACGTGATTCCCACTTATTCAAACTCAATTCTTCATTTTCCAAATTCTAATCACCAACCAATTACGACTTAAACTGGGCTTTTAAGGCTTTTTATAACATTTCAAATTTGGGCTTTAAGGCTTTTTATAACATTTTATATTTGGGCTTTTAAGGCTTTTTATAACTAATCACAATTTTGAAAGGGCGGGGGAGAGTGGAGGTTTTTATATTCGATGTGTTAAGGTCAGTAAGATTATAATTGATCCACTGATGGATTGTCTCAAGGAATGGAACGGAGCTCCCATTCCGATTTGTTAAGCGAGCATTCCTCTCTTTTGTTCTGTTTTTGTTTTGTCTTAGTTTTAATGTTGTTGCTTTTGCTTTTTTACACAACTTTTGCAGCTGAGTTTAACTTTTACTATACGAAGAACAACACTCATCCTTTCTTAGACGTAACTTTTGCAGCTGAGCATATGTTACTATATTGTATTCTAGGGAGTGTCAATTAGGTCTCGAATCCGTATGAGCCATACAAAAGTCTTATAGTCTTAGCTCTTTAACTCTTTTACTTTATCTCGTTCTTACGTTTTTGTTTTGGATTTTCAATCTCTTTTTAACCCCAAATCCGGCGATTTCCATTGAAAATTCATATGATTAAAAGACCCAACTTTAAAAAAACTATTTGAAAGAAAGAGAAGCACACGTGTTGTAGTTGCAACCCAAAGTTCAAACAAAATAAGACTTAAGCTTTGACTAATACTTTTTGCCTCATGCAAGATGAGTTAGTAGGTATTACTCTAGGCAAGCTCTTCAACCTCGGTGATTTTCTTGGTGCTGGAAAGAGGCTCGGCCAAGATATCAGTGAACTCTTGGTATGGTGATTTGACGAATCTCGTCTCTTTCCAGAACTCCGGTGTAAGGAACCCATAAGTCTTCGAAAGACAGTCAAACGTAGCCTGAGACCAAAAATCAACACTCCAATTACACAAACATAGAAAAACTTGGCATTCATATATACTAAGGAGACCATTTTGTTTCAAAACAATCCTCTATATGAAATACAAACCATACTAATCATTTTGCTTAATTCACCAACTAATTTCAACAGTTCCAGATGATTAATTAATTAATCAGAGTGGAGAAAAAATGAAGTTACCTTAACAAAGTTACCAAGGGTTTTGGTGGAACCCCTGGAGGAAGTGAAGACATCGTCAATTCCAGCGAACTGAAGAACCTTCTTGGGAACCCTAGCAGCCACAATACCAGAACCTCTCGGAGCTGGAACCATCCTCACTGTAACAGATCCACACTTTCCAGTAACCTTGCAAGGAACAGTGTGTGGCTTCCCAATCTTGTTACCCCAGTAACCTCTCCTAATCGGAATCACAGACAGTTTCGCCAAAATAATCCCTCCTCTGATAGCCGTCGCCACTTCCTTTGAGCATTTCACTCCCAATCCGACGTGGCCATTACTATCACCCACCACAACGAAAGCCTTGAACCTCGTCCTCTGACCGGCTCTGGTTTGTTTCTGAACCGGCATGATTTTCATCACTTCGTCTTTCAACGTTGGACCGACGAGTAGATCCACGATCTGGTACTCCTTGATTGGGAGTGAATGGAGGTAGATCTGCTCCAGCTTCTGGATTTTACCAGCTTGTACCAGACGACCGAGTTTCGTCACTGGCACCCACTTCTCCTCTTCCGTGGGTCGGCCTCCACGTCGACCACCACGTCCTCTAGGTCCACCTCTTCCACGGTCACCACCACGGCCTCCGAATCCACGTCCGAATCCGCCTCGCTCACCTCCACGTTCTACGCCACTCTCACCTCCACGTTCCGCCATTTTCGATTTTTTTGCGGTAGAAAGAGCTCTACAGATTCAGCTTTCCGGCGGCGTCTGTGAGTGTGTGTATTGCTTCAGAAACCCTAATGGCGGCAAAATTATTCTACATATAGCTCAAGAGGGACGATGAAACCATTAGATGGAGATTAGGGTTTTTTCGAGTGAATTAAGCTTGTTGGGTTTAGAAGCCCAATAAGTAACTCAGGCCCAATAATTATGTAACGTTCACCATATTTTGAGCTACTTCTTGCTATTCTTTATGATAAATGTAGATATTGTTCGGGTAGTGAGATTTTTCTTTTTTTTTACTGAATAATAACATTATTGAGCTGACACAGTGATATATAAAGAAAATAACAAGAGGCAGATATAAAAACAAGATGAACAAACCCCACCATTGATATCACCTGCCAAAACTTTACTGTCAAATAAAGACAGGCTAAATCTGAATCAGTTACTAGTGAGTTCATAGATAAAATGAATCTATATATATAGATGTGTGTGTGTGTGTGTGTGTCTTCATCACATTTTATTTTGTAAGAGACCAAATAGCGTTTGAGTCAAAGGGGGCTCGATATATAGAAAGACAAGAAGCAGACGAGAAGTGGCAGAGAGGGTTAATTAAAGTGTGATGGGGACAACAAAACAAACACCTCTTGGTTTCAACCAAATGCATGTGGTTTTGGTTTTTACACACACTGAGGACAAATTGGGAATTGCGAACATTGAATTTTATCATGTACTTTTGTTTTCTTATTTTTTTGGTGATTTTTGAATGGATTAATTATATATTTTGATTACTTTGAAATGAATCAAGTGACGTAAATTCTTTTAAATCCAATGCATGTGAATCAATCGAGTACAAAAAGAAATCATAGATAGGCAAGAAAAAAATATAATCATAATTACAATTAAAACCATCAAGTCTTTTTAAATGCTTTTATTGTATTATTTTTTTAGGGTATTTTTTATTTTGTTATAGAGTCGATCTATATAATTATTAAACAACAACTACACTCTCCACTTCAAAGTCTTGAACCCTTTTGGCTCCCACAAGCTCACCTGAAACTCTTTTTCTCTCTACTTCTCTCACTCACTCTCATGTTCGGAGTTACGGCAAGACTCGATGACCAAATCGGCACCACAACCACACCAACCACTATATACGTGGACCCACCTTCCCAAGACCAGCCGAGTCACAACTCGGACCACCGTTCAATAGAAACACTCGTCGTCGTCTTAGCCGTCATCACCATTTTATCCGTCTTAGCCGGCATCTTCGCTCGGCTCTGCGGCGGCCGCCATTTATCAGATGGCGGAGACCACGACATCGAAGGTTGGGTTGAGAGGAAGTGCCGAAGCTGCATCGATGCTGGAGTCCCCACCGTCGCCGCCGCTCCTCCTCCTACACCTCCACCTCCACCTCCACCACCGCCTCCAGCGACGGAAGCAACAGTGGAGGAGCAGAGTAAGCCAGTAGCCACTGAAGAGCAAAGTAAGAAGTGAAGTAAAAAAAGGGTAAAACTACATTCTTCGATTTAGCTTTTACCATTATGTAATCTCATTAGTTTTGAAGGCATCCTGTTTTTTTCTTATGTACCTTATTCTACGGACATTGATTTCGGAATTTCCTCGGATGTTTTATAATTATTATTTGAAAAACAAAAGCCAAAAAGCAAAAGCTCTTGTCAACTTTTATCTTTAATTCCGTTGAGATTTGAAACCAACGGCATTAACGAAAGAAAGAGGGAGGAGGAATGTATACTTTTTCCTCATAATGAATTCTATAGCAACAAAATCAGAGAGAAATCTTAATCCACATCTAAAATTACATCATGATTTTCATTCAATGGCTTTAGTAAATTAGGCCAAAATACAAGAGCTCGCGGAAAAGTAGTTGTCCATGGATTTAACATTTTTATATATATATAACTGTACGAAAAATACATCAGGATTTTTATTCAATGGACCTTTAGTAAAGTATGCCACAAAGCAAGAGCTCACTGAAAACTAGTTATGTTGGTTAATGTTGGGATTTTAACAGCTAGTTTTGTAATAAATATAGAAAAACACACTCATAAATTAACAGTTTTTCGTTTTTCAGATTTCAGGGCCGTAGGCACAAACTCGGCCCATGTGACTTGTATCAACAACCACTTGCACGACTTGTTTTCTTTTTGTGGGTAAAATAAGAAGCTAAGTATGATCAGCTATATTTTACTTACCAAACTATTATTAAGTTAAAATAATGAAACCACCTTACTGTACTTTGTATATATGTCCACCATATTTAATACTTAATAGTATACATAATTCTTTGACAAACCCATAATCTTATTTATATTCGTGGAGATACAAACAATCAACATTAATAGCAATATATATAGATAAAAGACAACAAATCTTTCGACTCTTGTATGTTTATTCCCATTGATCTTTACTATTTTACATATATCAACAAATAAAACGTAGAGTACAATATACATGTGTATTATACGCATATATAATTAAGAGCATTGAGGAGAAACGGTGCCTTGATTCTTAACATTCGCATTTTGGCAGGATGCTGTTCCTCCTTTGATGTTCACATTGTCAAGCACAATACCTTGGCATGGATATTTCTCACTGCAATTAAACGTTATTGCCACATCCGTTGCGCTCGTACCGCTTATGTTCCGGTACACGACATTGTTCACTTGCACCGCAGATTCCTAGTCAGCATATATATCTCAAGCCGAGTGAGACTAGTTTATTAAACAAATATAAAATTATAAATTTGGCCAAAACAAATTAATCGATCAATCAATTACTTGTTGTTCGCATTTGTCCTTGTCGCAGTAGTTCTGATCGATTATGATCGGATTCTTGACATTTTCCATACGAATGTTTTGAAATTTAATGTTCTTGGCAGTTCCTGACCCTCCCTGAAATCAATAACGCGGTATTGTTACTTTAAGCAAAACTGTTCCATTCGCGAAATTTGTAAAAGAGGGGCATTTTGTGAAAAAACAAAATCATAATCAATCACCTGATAAGTCTTGATTCTTACTCCATTGTCAGTCTCAGATAGCTTAGCACCATCCACAGTTATTCCCGAGACGTAAGCTTTGGAATTGTCATCCCCCAGGCTCCCAATGCTTCTCATTTGAAAAATTAAACAAAGATTCGTATGTTATATATTTACTTTAATTTTTGTAAGAATTATCGTGTTAAGATATACATTTAATATAATTTCATTACCCTATATATATATATATAATTTTTTTGTTTTGAAGTATCGACTTACCTGATCCCGTGGCCGGGACCGCAAGTTAAATCATTGATTTGAACATTTTGTGATCCATCCTCAATGGATAGACAATCATCACCTATAGAAAACAACCATGAATATTATAACTAACATACGTATAACGAAAGAATTAATAAACTCGAATAATAGAGATACTGATTATTACCTGTTCCAATGTCTGAATTGGAAATTCGAATATCTTGGGTATTAGTTATATGAATACCATCCGTGTTGGGACTATCGCCAGGAGCAGTGATCTCGACATTCTTAATATTAACTTTGTTGCATTTCTCAACCGAAATCTGAATCTGCTGCGCATCTCTCACTCTCAGGTTCTTCACATTCAAGTTCTTTAAGTTGTAGAAAGTAAGAGCCTGCATAAGCATAAAACATATATGTACATGCCAATTTTATAATCAAACGTTTACTTAGTTTGAACGTGAAAAATTAAAAGCTTTATATGCATATATAAATATGGATATAAAGCTTTTGTATTTACGTACCGTTGGCGCATTTGTGCATGGCTGCAATAAAAGAGAAATGAAACCAATTAATATTAGCATGATGATAGTTAACGAGGAGTATCTTAGTTAAGTACATGCATCAAGATATATGTGTGTGCGATATAGTGATTGCTCGACAATACATACCTTAGATTGGTCGATTTTGCATGAGTTTTGCCACCAGATTTTTCCATTTCCATTGATAATCCCCGCCGAGCCACCATCGATTGATAGATTGTTAACGTCCTCCAAAATAAGCCAATGGTTTTTGTCGTTACTGTAATCCGATCGTTTTGTAGATGCTGATAAAGTGCCGAGGATCTGCACTTCATCAGTAAAATATTGAACTATTTGATTAAATTTATGAATTAGGGAATAGTAATGATTTTAAAAAAAAACTTATTATTACCTGAAAGCTACGTAGAGATTTGCATGGGCCCCTGAATCGAGTAGATTTAAGGAGATAAGTCTTCCCTTTAGGAACCAAGAAAGTAGTAACTCCATTTGTTGAACATGCCTTCTTCCATGCTTTCTTGAAGGCCTAATTAAGCATGCAAAAATCATCAATACAATTAAACTAAAATATCTTTACATATATATATGTATATATCTGCTGAATTTCTATATCCGTATCATTTCTCTCCGAAAACCATAGCAATTTTTAAAATATTATATCCATCATCGTAAACATGATATACCTGAGTATCATCAGTTTTTCCATCTCCTTTGGCTCCGTAGTTCGATACACTAACAGTTGATGATTCGGAAATGGGTTTATCGGAGCTTTTCAAGGTAAGTACGTCGTCGTTGTTGAGCTTGATTAAACTATCGGATTCGAAGCTTCCATCTTCATGACCATATCCATCATCAACGTTGCTACTCAAAGCTTCGCACCACGAGAGCAATAGAAGAACGCATAAGAATATAGCAAGAACTCCGCAACAACGGGCCATTTTGAGGATCGAAACGGTATTCCTTTAGAAAGAGTGTGTATATGATTCTTGTGAGTAAAATGAGACTCTTTGCTGTTTTTGGGGAGGATTTTATAATATGAAATTGAAGAAAGTGGGAAGTATGTATATTTATAGGCAATTTAATGGAGAAAATAAGTTAGGTTTATTAAAGTTTTAATTGCGTTGGAGGTATGGAGAGAGATTGAGATTGATACGAAAACATCACTTTTGAGCTTCTAGCCTTACCTCCTCTCCCCCTATTTGAATTTTTATTTTAGATTATTGCTTTCTTGATTGATAGGGAATTTTACATTTTAGTTAGTTTTTTTTCTTTTCTATTAGAAAAAGAGTTTGATATCATCATTGTATACCATTCACGGTAAAATTTCATCATGTATAATTACTGAGCTAAGCAGTACGTGATGTATATCCATACATAAATATATAATGTTGAAACATATATATAAGCAGAAGTGATAATTAAACGTCGTCGTCTCCTTTCTCTCAAAATTCGGTAGTAGTTTGGGGCCCCTTTTACTATTTCTTGCTTTTTATTTTTGTGTGAGAGAGGCTGATATTACCGTTGTAGTATCTTCTAGAAAAAATTTTCCGAAGAAACAAACATCATCATCTTTCTTTGTTTCGCGTATTTAAGCACATAAGTTTGTTGTAATGTTTATAAGTTTCATATATCTCGGCTTTGCATAGATATATATATGAAAATAAATTAAGATGATGATGATGTTTGTTTCTTCTGAAATTCTAGGTAACATTAAATTAGTCTGCTATTCGTTGTTGTAATGCTTCTGCTCGACTTCTAGATCTTTCTAAATTTCTGCCTTTCTATGGCTAATTGATACACCGTTTCAGCTACCGAAGCCGAGTAGGTTTGTATATTTGTACATGAATCTCTTTAGCTCTCCTGTTAATTGAATAGACGTACTGTTTTTCAAAAGGCATATGTTAGTTAGAAGATAGAAGTATATAGATTCGAAAAAAAAGTATAGAAGTATATAAACAACAAATGCAAAAGAAAAAAAAAAACGATCATATCTTTTTCATTTACTTCCTTTCAATATAGAATTAAAGTACAAAGGTGACTTGCAATTAAATCGATAGTATTGAATTGTTAGGCAACACACGTGACGTGAGATTCGAGTTTAGTACATGTGTCTCCCACTGAAGTAACTGCAAATTATTTAATTGTGCGTTTTTATTAACTAGAGTCTTTGTCAGTAAACAATACATTTAAATTTTAACACGTGGTGAATCTGGTATTTTTTTCCCAAATATTTCAATGTGTAGACACATGAAGTACCGAAAAAGAATTCCTTTAATTCTCCAATTAGAAAGCTCGGATTATCTCAAGATGAACCATCATAGTGTGTAAAAATACCAAACTCAAATAAGAATTATAAATACGCAAACGGCAATAGAAATGCCTAATGTATGAGTGACAAAGTATGTCAAAATAACGATCAAATTCAAATTATGCATGCGAACATATATCTTCTCTTTTTTTTTTGAACTTTATCTATTTTTTTAACATTATCTATTTTTTCTTGCAAAGTCAATTAACAAGTTTATACAGTATTACTTGGGAACACGTTTTGTATTCAAATGAAATTCTACAGTGCCAGATGTTTTTTTATATATTAAAAGTTCTAAATGGTGAAAAATATTAGCTTAATATCCTTCCTACACACGTCTCGTAAATTTTGAATGGTTGATTAGTTTAAAGAGATAATACTTATCATTAATCAAATACCTTTTAAATTTCAAAAATATTTCAAGAGCAAAAAAATCTCATTAAAAACTGAAATTCACCATTATTTTCTTAACTAATATTTGATCGTAAAGCTAATTATCGAGGGTTGTATGATCATTAAGATTCAACATGGAGATTTCAGACCAGCTTACAAGTTGAAAAACACATTAATATAATGTTTCCAAAGAACGTATTCAATCAAGTATTTATATCATCAAGTGAATCGTTTCTCCGTTGTAGGGCAAACCAAACTGTAAATGGGGAATATTCAAATAAAAGATTTATGTTTTAAAAGAATGTAAAATTATAGCAAAATTAAATTCACTCCTAAAATATTATTATTAAATATCTAAAAGTTATCAAAACTCATATCATTATAAATGTTATATTAACTATACTCTAAGATATTCTAGGATCTCGTACGTTATAGGTAAGTTGTTCATCGTGATCTATATATAGTGTACGCATAAATACACATTAGATCGTCTAATTTATGTGGATATAGTTAGATATATACGTATTCTCTGTCAATTTGTATCAATATTTTTGTTAGCTAAATGCAAGGATTATATAGTTTTAACTAATGATCATTAAACAATATAGTTAATCCTTAACAGTAAAAGTATTAACTATACGGCTTCAAGTAACATAGTAATAAGTACTGTGCAATGCATGGGACATCAAGAAAAACGATAAGACACAATGCCCATACATATATTCTGATCTATTAACAACCACAAAGATAACGCAGTTATCCGTTACATAAAAAATAATCGCTTTTGTGATAAATTAGTAATTACCAATTAATTAAACCAAGTATATGTGCATTTATACGTATGGTGCGAACTGCGAAGTTTGCTGGCGAGACCTAAAGATATGGTCGAAAGTCTTTTGGAAATTTATCTAGTCGTTGTTATACCTTCGCCGTAATTATTGTTTCCTTCTTTGATTTTGTTTTCTTGTATTTTTCTTAATTAATGGTTAAGATTCAACTTGCTGATCGCTTTCGTGGATGTCAATATTTCAATTTTTCATTTTACTTATGATACTTTAATTACTTGGTGTCGGTAAAAGAGCAAAGAAAGAAAATCTAAAAAAACTGAAAATGATAGGAAAGACATGTACGTTTGAAATTGAATGTTTTGGGATTTCGTGCGCCGTATCAGGTTGATGTATTGATGAACTAACTAGTCTTTTCTGATTTTAATGTTACGAATTAACGTCTTATTACTACGTCCGATGTAAATGCTAGAGATCCTAATCCAATCAAGATATGATTTGTTCAAATCCTAGCTTATAAAAAATACTCTTTTGTTTTCTGAAGTTTTTTAGTTTCGTGTTTTACGAAATTTTATACAGATTTTAATATATTTTCTTAACAAAAGATTTTAATGTTATTTGGTATTTTCAACTCTTTAAATTTTGCAATGTTTTCTATGATTAGTAGGAATATTTTTATTTGATATTTTATCTAAATTTAATGTTTAATCTCGTATCTAAAACATAATGCATTTGGGAAATTTGTGACAAAGAGAATATAACATAAAAACAAATATAACTACTTGAACAGATAAAAAACGGTTTAGTATCTACTAATAGTTATTGTTATCTGTGATGGAATTGTGTCAGTTGATACATGTATTATCATCACCAAGTAATCTAATATCGGTGAACAAAAAAAAAAATCTAAGATCTCAATTCATTTTTTTTAATGTAAATATATATGTCCAACGTAAATCATAGAAAATCACGTCTGTTTTCAAAATATTAACCCTCTAAGGTTTTCGATCGATCAAATCTCCTAAAGACAGCTACCACACGTGATGAACATTCTAATTGAACTTTTATTAAGATTATGACAATTATCGACCAAGTATGGGTCATTATATTTGTTACCCTTTAATTTTCTCAAAAAAAGTATGGATCGTTTTCTATTTTTGAACCTTATGGATCATTTGTTCGACACGCAAAAAGGAAACCGTGAGCTGTAGACTGTAGTGAAACTTTTATAGTTTTATCAGCTAGCATACAGTAAATCTCCATTCCAGATAAGTTTGTTTTTTTCTCCCAGTAAGGCTTATTTTAGAAAACAGAATTATATATGATAACACAAATCTGAAAACTATTAACAAAAACTTTGTTCTCGTACTTCAGGTAAAATAATCTACTCTAGGGAAAGGGAAGCTAATAACGAAAGAAAAGAAAAAAAAAATTATTGGAACTTTATATCTTAAAGTAAAAGTGATAATTTTATGTCAAACTGTATTTGGTGCTCTAATAATTTATCTGACGATTAATAGTTCATGTAAGTTTCGCACTATAGATAACCTACCTCGTCAGAAATGCATCTGTAGATGGATCATGAAATGCATTAAGCCTTTTTATATCTACTGATAAATGAGATTTTTTATGTGTTTCGACATACTATTGAATTTGTCTTTGATAATTTTCTATGTATAAATATGGTGTAGGGTTGAGTCGTCATCGAATTGTACTATTTTTTTTGTCAATACTATATATATATTGCATATCATTTGTTGTGAATAGCTATGTTTATCCAAAAGAGACGAGTAAATGAATTCTAACGAGATGATGATGTAATGCTTGAAAATTTTGTTGTTAAAAAATATTATTTTGCTAAATCCGTAGGGCGAAAAGCATGGAATTGTGTCACAAAGTTGATGATCGTATAAATGACTTGTCATTATGATTCGCATTGACCTCTTAACTTACGTACTCTACCTGGAAGTTCTTCCCAACTCTTCTTTTTATCTTTTATTATCATCAACTTCTTCATTTGTATAAAATTACTGTAGAGCGCGTATAACAAAAGTGTCAATTTTCAATTAGTTTGGCCAATAACCTAAGACTTTAGTTTTGTAACAAAGCGTACCAACAATTCTAAACAAACAAAAGTTTCACTAGGTTTTGCTGATATGGTTTATATTCCTAGAGAAAACAGAACGTATAACCAGAAGTTAACTTTCACTTCGATTTTTCTATTGCAGCCAGAAACTCAATTTACGAATGATTCTTAGAGATGTAAGGTTTGCAAGAATCAGAACAGTGAACGAGAAAAAAAAATTGAGGGATATTATGAGCAATTTATTTTGAAACGAGATACTATTAGGACAAACAAACTACAGAGAGAGTGAAGATACTTACTAGACTACTACAAAACCATTTCCTAATTTCTTACTGTAGTACAAATATGATGAATGACAAAATGGTAAAAGAATATAGTAAAACCCCACCAAAAGTACACCAAGCTTCTCTAGTTTACACCAGAATCTCAACATGCCATCTGAACATTTCTTCCCTCGTCACCGGCAGATTCAACGTCACAAGCCCAACCTCAGCATCGTAATTGAATTCAGTCTCGGTGCTATCAACGGCGCATCTTAGCGGACGCTGAGAAGAGTAAGCGCCAAAACGACCACAACCTCTGACACTCAGAGATATCAGAGCTGTTGGAGAACGGTTTTCGCTAAGCCCTGGAGAAGAAACCTCTCCGTCGAATAACTCAGGTTTCTTGTCAGTCACGGGATTGATATCCATGGACTGGATGGCCCCACTCGAGTTGAACATGTCTAAGAGTCCGATTGGTGCGAACGAGATGTTAGCTGTGATTTCCTGTATAGCCAAATTTCATAAAGGAACAAAAATTCGTTAGTTACATTATCGTTCGAAATTCATCTATCCAAAATCTTGTTTTTCAGCTGTTTTATGCAGATTAAATAACAATCAAAGCCGATACTCTTATACGATAATACGATGTTTACCTTCAAAGGAGAGATGTGGAAGAGTTCGTATTCAAGGACTTTGAGAGTGAGTGGGATTGAGGCACCCTTTGGTAGTCTCACCAGCTCCCCTGTAGATCAAAACCAAGCTCATGATTTTAGCATTAATCTGTGATGTTCGAGATTTTGTCTTGTCTGTGGAAAGCAAATTGTTCTCTCTTTTTTACCTGATTTGTAAGCGTAGACTATTGAATCTCCACTCCAATCTGCACCAGCCACTTCAGAGATGAGATCAGCATCATCCGCACGGACCAAACCCGTGAGTGTACCAGGAGAAGTATCATGAATCCGGTTCTTCTTTGTATCCTTGCACCAACCAGCACCTTGACAGTTGAATACACCAACTATACCAGTGAACTTATTCATGTTCCAGATCTTGAGCAAGCTGAGATAAAACAAAAAATACAGTTTTGGTTAGTGCTAGGCTTTCGGAGTGTAAAATAAAGAGAAGAACAAGTGGGAAACAGGCAAACCTGATTCCATCTCTCGCTGGGTCAGCGAATAGGCAGTCACGGGTAGGCCTACCCGGAAGCTGAGCACGAAGAACTGAACCATCGGGAAGAACCAGCTTCCTCAATAGATCAAAGTTGTGGTTCCCTGGCTTGTCACTGCTCATGTAGTTTGACAAAAACACATCTCCAGTTTAAACCTCGGACCAAACATTATGTAATAAAAACAATAGTTAAAATAAAGGATGAAGAAGGCTTTTTACCTGACATAGATTGCACATCCACCTACTGCACGCGCTGCGGCATGATACTCCGCAGTTGGGTGTAGACTCTGATAACAACAAAACTTCGTATAAGCGGCAACTCATACCTTTTAGATTTCGAAAGACAGACAGCATTTCTTTACTTACATGGAACATGTCCCAGTCAGGTTGCATGAACTCTCCAAGGAAAAGGGTATTGTATGCAACTGATGCAATGTGAATTGTGTGAGAAGCAGGATCTCTCGGGTAGTAATCATCGGATGCTCTAACAATAGCGGTTTGTTTCGCGCTGTATAATCCATCTGTGTTATGACACATGCAAGAGATGCACCCATTATCTGTGAAGTTCCGGGCAATGGAAGCTTCTAGAGCCTGGTGATAGCTGCGAGTGAGAGAAACTCTCCCACCAAGACCAGCACCGAGAGTTTCGATGATGTTCTGCACATCAACTTTGACTCCGTCTATACCACATGAAGCCAGGTAGGAATGCAGCTCGTTGTAGAAGTTGAAGACTTTCTTAGGGTTGACAAGACCGAGACCGTGAACAGCGAGACTGTCCATTACTATATCTGGTTGGTTCCCTAAGACACCTGGGGACTGAATTGGGTATGCTAATGCACTGTCGTAGTGTTCCATTCCAGAGGCAGCGGGTTTAACTCCACCCCAGTAGCCAGCTAATGCGTGCCACGCATAAACTTGCCTGTAAATGAAGGAGTAAAGCCTTGTAAGTATGCAGATCTTCTTGTCAGTTGCTCAATGTTGTGATAAAAGAAACATCAATCAGCTTGAAAATCAAAAAGTGTTACAAACTAGGTAGATAGGACATACTTCACATTATGGCGCTGCTTCGCATTATCAACTACACTCTTAAGCCCTGATACTTGCGTGTCCTTCTGATCACTCTTCTGAAATTTTGCATTCTCCTTGATACCAACAAGCCTAGTAGCGAACCTGTACATAAGAATGCTGAAAAATTTAGTGTCTCCATACCGATTTTTTCCTCCAAGAAAATCTTGAATGTAACAACTGTGGGATATCCCCAATCTCGAGGTCATTAAGTGATAACACTCGCACCCTTGCTTATGAACTAAAGACTCTAACAGTTCCAATTTTAACACTTGGAGTGGAACACATTAATCCAATTTTCAGTTCATCCGCTTGATCTTTGCTTCAAAATGCAGAGCAACCACTAAATATCTACCAGACAATCTATGGCTTCTTCAAACTCAAGTTTAGTTCTCTTTTGCTGAAATATTATTTGGTAACACCGAGGACATACAAAAGATCCCCATCTACATGGATACAAAAGACCAAGAGAACTTACTGTGCTCCTTCCTGGACAACGCAGTTCGAATCTTTCTCTTTGTTTTCTATTTGTTGCCAACCATCATCTATGATCAGAAACCTAGGAGGAGTACCTCCTTCCGAAAGACTGCAATAAACCAAAACGTATAAGAGGCTGAACAATTATCAGCAAAGTAACAATATGTCGCTCTACTTCCATATGAAGGTATACCTTCTAAGGCCCTCATCAACGCCCTCAGCAGTCACGTCTGTATAGAACGCGTCCCATGTACACCAGCCAAACCAGTCTAGGAAAGAAGGCAGCTAAACAAACAAAGAGGACGAACATGAGGAAATCATATAAAATTAAAGTGAGTTCTTTCTCTGTGACCAGAACCGCAGAATGTTTACTGACCTTCTTCTTCTCACGATGATGAAATGTCTGCATATGTCTCTCTGCAGCCCTGTACATAGCGAAAGATTACCATGTGTTAACATAAACACATAACCTTTAACATCCATGAAAAATGAAACAAAACATAATATTTTGGCTATTCTCCAAACATACTTTACGGATTGTGTAATAACTTCAAAGGGATTGGTTCCAGCATGAACATAGACCAGGTGTGTCCCCTGGCTAGTTTCGACCGCCTTATCTCCTGAGAAAACAAAATCAATCATAGCCAAAATATCAGTTTCCTGGATCTGTAAGTTGTAAGATCATCTATGGGAACACCTGTAAAACTAGTTCACTTACCGCTCTCAAGACAAATCTCGATCTCGTTCTTCTCATTTCCCTGAAGAACAGCTCTGAACTGGCCTTCAAGTAGAGGAAGAAAGACAGTATAAACAGTGGGAGCATCATCTCCATTTCCTTGAACCTCATCCTTGCTCTCCAGTAGCATAAACTGTGTCTCCAAAGGAATGTCTTTTCCACAGCTTCCCATTCTCTGAGTCATCCACCATAGTTTAAACCGGAAACAGCACATGAACCGAAGACCCCTGAAAGATTTACAAACAAATAAGCTCCAAAAACCACCAAAAGACATTTCTCAATTACAGATAGAAAGACGCTATAGCAAAGGAAAGCAACAGTTCGGTAACTTACTCCAATACACCAATCGGGAACACATGGAGACTCTTGCTTTGTTCAAAAGTTGCGCCAATAAAAGCGCCGGATGATAGTCCAGCACCGGTGACGGGAGTAAGGATAATGTTGTCGGGGATTTTGGTCAGGATAGTCTTCCCTTGGACAACGAGGTTGTCATTCTGGACAGAGATATTTGATGTGATCGTCATCTTCTCAAGACCGCTTCAGATAACTGTTTCACACGATCACAAGAGAGGAACCAACGTTAAGGAAACGGAATTAATCTTTTGCGAGAGTGTTGTCATGAAACTCGAACTAAACCACGCTGAAAACCATTCTAAATAGAAGAAATGAAACGCGTAAGAACCCTAAAAAACAGGAGTTTGCAGAATATATATATATGGCAAACAGCTCCCAAGTTTCGCTCTTTTTCAAAAGATTTGTGTTGTTTATTTACTACAGCTGCCAAAAACCTGACGACAAAAATTGAACATTTTTAATTCCTTTAGAGTTATGAACAAAAGTCTGATTACAAATATTTCCAAAAATGGATAATGATTCAAAGATTCAGGTCGAAGATTCCAAAGATCCCTCATTTCAGTTTCTTCTAAAGTTATCATTTTTACAACCTGAAGGAGCAACACACAATCAAAAAGAGACCTATAAATCTCTCTAAAACCGGCTCCTACCCAAGAGCTCTAGCAAAGGCAAAGTTCCAAGTAATGAGGAGACAAAACAACAAATGAACCTTAAAAAAGTTGAGTTCGAAACATGAGAATAAACCAGCAGTACTCACCACCGGTTTGCTTCCCGTTCGTACCGGACTGAATGAGCTCTCGTTAATACAGAGACAGAGAGAGAGAAAACGTAGAGAAGGAGATATAAACTCGGCTATGCAGAAGCTAAAAAATGTTGCTTGTGCGAAGATAGGAGATAACGTAAATGATACGGAGTCTCCGCCCCCGAAGTGGTGGCTCCGTCAATGAAGAGATTCGCTAGTTCAAGTATCCAAAAAATGGTGGTTTGGAGAATGGAGGTGGCGGAGAAGACGCTTTATATATGCGAGGAGATATGGAAAGCGCCGTTAGGATGTTGCCACGTGTTATCTTAATTTCCCCCGTGAAGATGGAAAAAGCGACTAGAAAAATCATGATATTTCTCGTCTGACTCAGAGACAACTCATTCACACTATTTAAACATATTTCTACTCTTCTTTCTTTTCTTTTGTACTATAGTACTTTTTTGGGTTCTCCCAACATTTTGATTTTGTTGGAACTTTTTATGATCTTTAAAATAAATCATTGCTGTATATGGATGTACCTTAAAATTTCATTAAATGTATTTATGTAATTTCTAAGTATATAAAAACAAAATTTTAAGATGCCAGTTAAGATGAAAAAACGGAGGAATAGCTATTACTTAAAATCTGAAATGTTGAAAATCATGGTTGTTTCAAAGCTGCGTAAGAAATCGTATTAAATATCGAATCAAATCTTAGTACGAAACTATAAATAGTAGTTAATCGCACTCATGTCACAAATCATATAACGAAGCCCAAATGTACAAGAAATCGTGTAACGTTGTTCTATACGCGTCTTTAAAAATATTTTTCCTACTTGCATTCGCGTGTCTTATGGGAATGCCAGTAATATATACATAATAAATCACCGATTCACCCGTAAGTTTTACAGATCTTTAATTTATATTTTGATGTTTTTTTTTAATAGTGGGATGACGTATTTTTGCAATGCTAATCAAATCGGAATCTTACGGGCTAAGTCAAGTCAGGAGTCTAGTTCAGTGTGGTTTTATATACCACATGGGCGGCACTCAGGTGTCTCGAATTCACAAATGCGGATCTTTATTTAATTTATCCACCTGAAAATATACATACATCTTCGAAAATGCTTCATTTGTACTTACATACAATTGAAATTTATCTAAGATAATTTCTACCTAAAAACGCTACAAAACATATATCGATCGTTCTTATCCTAACCTAACATGGTTTTCTAACTATCGCTTATAATAATATAGTGAGAAATGTTTTCAAATCATACATAATAATGCTATCTGTTGTACATGTCATATTTGATGAATTTGGGAAAATATTTTATCGACGGTTCATTGCTTAACGGGTTTGCTCATTTCCAAGAGAGTGACGATTGACCGGCCGGGCCGGCGGCGGCAACTGATGACTGAGGCGACTATTTATTAAGTCTGGGGCCACGGTTAAAACTGTTCTCAATACTCTATATATATAAAGTTCAAAAAAAAAAAAACTCTATATATATGTATAATCTTTTCAACAAAACGACGAGCGATACCGCCCAAGTCTATCAATTTACGATAAACAATAAAACAAACACATGTTCATATATTGTTTACACAAAGTTGTTTTTTATTCTATGATTGAGAAGATAATACAAGTTGTATTTTATTTTGACTCCTCTGCGGAGCACATCATAACAACGTCGCTGGGATATCCGATCGTAACACGTTCCCACTTGATGTCATAGTCCTTATCCACTTATCTGGAACCACGCGTGTGTGTGTGGTCAACACTTGACGACTCGGTTAGAACCGGGTTGATTCACTTGACTTCTCTTTTGTAGTAAAAGCCACATACTTTTCGTTATGGATAATATGGCGAACGACAAACCGATAAATAATAATATATACACGGTACTGTTGAAGATTATGATATAAATATAATACAGTATATACGTAGTTCTTCGAATTCGGTATGGATTCATATATGAAAATAGAATTTGATACATTTGGATAATGGACTCGTTAACTATTTAGATCAATTATTGAATCGAGCAATGCTAATAATGTACTTTTTAAATAAAAAATATATTCATGTACCTATCAAGTTTATTATTACAGTTCTTACCAAAAAAAAAAAAGTATTATTATTATAGTTTTATCAACTTTTCACTTTTAAGTTGATAATTGGAAAAACAAAATTGATACTGCGAGAGTTCGAGTCACGGATATTTGACAACGTAAATATATGTAATAGAATTTACGTTGGTTTTATCATTAAACGTACCTAAATGCAAAACATAAGCGAAGGAAAATCACGATCAAGCTAATACTCTCCTCGCATTTAGTCATTCATAATAATTGCATTAAATTCGAACTAAGATATAACTTTTTACCCAAAATAACAAAGAAAACACACGGAGTCAAATAACGCAGGCGAAGCTTTTCTATTTTTGTAATCAAACGGCGCGAGTGGGTCCCAGCCATGTCAGCTAGCTCGAGTTCACCCAATGCGAAAAAGATCTAATCCCGCATTGATCAGTTCAGCACGTCATTGTCTAGATTCCTTTTTCACTTTGAAGTTTTTATCATTAGTTGTGTGATACGATTATTAAATTTGTTGGCTGCATGTACATAATTTAAATACGACTATTACTTTAGTGTTAACTCTGTAATCATGATAAGTATTCTTCCAAATCATATATTGTTGTTTACTGCAGTCTACAAGGTCCACATCGGACATGTGTATCGTTCGTCGACCGCTCGTCCTCACATCTTTTCCATGATTGATTGTTTTAAAATTTTGAATCAAAATGGTAAAACAATAAGCCGCCACGCAAGTCTCCCGTGTCGATGAGACTACTGCGACGTGGATTTTTTTGTTCTTTTTCTTGAAACGACGTGGACTTTATTCGACGTTTTAACCAAAAAGCAGTGATCTGAGTTTAATTGCCCCTTTTGTTTATAAATTTGTGATTGTGATAATCAACACATATCTGTCGATGCTATTTCGATGCTATAAACAACACATATCAGCTGTATGAAAAACATCACTAGCTGTAAACTCATCTACTCAAATATTAATGATTATTTTAAATTAGTCTATTTGCATTTTGAAACAAAAAAGGTATTTTTTATTCAGGTATTGATCAAAATATGATTGGTGTTTTGTATGCAGGATGACAATAATATGGACGACATAAAAATTAGATTACTTGTGTGTTTAGTTTCGAGACGTCGAGAAGCCAATAACGACATTACTGTGTATTGGTCTGGATTTTTGTGAGCTATACAATGATAATTCCGTATAAGGTTTGAGAAAATTTAGGCCATATGGTCTTTTTATATATATTTTTTCTTCATAAAGGACTACACAAATTTTGACAACAAGAAAAAAGGCGAAGAGACACAAAGTCGATCCTAAAAAGAAAAAGACCTTGATTAATATTCATAATCCGACTTTAGATTTGATTCGAGTTTGTACATCCTGTCGGTTGTAACGCAAACTCTCGTTATCAACATTTTCCTAATTCATCTGCTTTATGAGTTTTTAGGTGATCATTGAGGTTTGTAAAGGTCTTCATGTTTAATGCATTATACACTTTCTTCTCCATTTGTAAATTTCCGTAGACATATAGCACGTTTAAAAGACAGAGAGCTCAATATTTTTTAAAAGAACAAGTTATTAACTCAAATCGGTTTGAATTACAAATTACAAAAAATTTCGATTGAAATACTCAAAGATCATCTACAATTATTTTTTATTATAAAATCACCATTATACACTTATTTACGTAAACACAAAAGGTAAATTAGAAAATATTTATACCACATACTTATCTAAAAATATGACTAAGAGTAGAAATGATAAAAGGCTCTTCTTCTGGATCCCAAAAATGGAAAACAAATCCAATCTCTCATATAATTCTTGAATTTTATAGAAAATTACAGATTATCACAAGAAAAATTGATGATGATCTTTACCCACATACAATTATACAAAATATCTACACACAGCCAGAGGCCACACTCGTTTTGGTCTCTTTGATCCATACTCGCTCGCTCTTCAGCCAGAAAATTAAAGACACATTCGTTACAACTTATATGCCTAAAATGCACTTAAAATCGTGGTGTAAATAAAAGAAACTCAAAAAGATAAAAATAAAGAAATGAAAAAAAGATTTGCATCCCTTTGATTTAATCTTCAAACGATGATTGTCACATATTCAGACTCTCTCATCTTGCCTCGCCATTGACCTGCAACGATGCATCTTGCATCAGTTTAAGACTGATACTATTAAACCGTTCCCTCGAGTACTGCCTCGAAGCTTTTCTCCAATCTGTTCCTGTTTTCATCATCGTCGCAAACTCTTCGTAACTTATTCTTCCATCCTGCAAAAAGATTCAATTTGATCATGTTTAGTTGTTTCTTAGACTTCTATCATCCAACAAAAGGAGTGAAAATTGATGAGGCTAACCAACCTTATCGGTATCAACATCACGGATAATGGCATCAACAACCTCTTCGCTTGTACCAACTTCATCAGACAAAGCTTCCCTTAACTCCTCTATCTCTATATACCCGTTATTGTCTTGATCAAAGAACGCAAACGCTTTCTTGAGATGCTCGTCATTGCCCATTTTCCTGAGATGCACCGATATGGCAATGAACTCATCACAGTCCAAATATCCATCTTTATCGATATCTCCCTGCAAAAATGAAAGCCCTCCACAAGCTCAGTGCATTGCGTATATTACTACAAAGCCGAGATCGTAAGTAATGATAAATAAAAGCTTACAGCGTCCATCAAAATCTGTAAATCATCTTGGGGAATAGCATGACCAAGTTTCTGCAACCCGATTTTTAGCTCCTCGATGTTAATCTTCCCTCTTTGGCTTGTGTCCATTATTTGGAACCCTTCTCTTATACCAGAAGCTTCTTCATCTGATAAATGCTCAGCAATAACCTATCGAGAAAATGTAAAAGAACAATTAAGATTATTGTTTAGGCGTTTTAGAACGCAGGAGATACTTTTTGGTAAATTATAAAGGAGTATATGTTTTACCCTGAGTGCTCGTTTCTTGAGCTTGTTCATGACGGTGAACTGCTTCAGCCTTGCTCTCACTGTTTCACCTAATGATACATTGGGAGCTGTCTTTGCGTTCTGTAACCACGGATGATCTGCGCAAAAATGAAGCAAGACCGGTTACTACTCTGTCTGTCTCAGATTTCATATGAGTGTATGACAACACAAACAAATTGCATAATTTAGAAACCATAAAACAATACCTAGAACTTGCTGAGCTGTGAGACGACGCTTTTGGTCAGGATCAAGCATTTTCCTGATAAGGTCTTTTGCGTTTTCAGAAACCTTGGGCCATGGGTCCCTTCTGAAGTCCAGTACAGATCGAATAATTGCTTGTGCAACTCCTTGTTCAGTTTCTGAAAATGGTACAAACAAACAGAAGGAACGCTTCATTAGTCTTATGATTACTTCAAATATGTCCCCATAAAGTCGCATTTGCCACAAGAAGAAGAGAATATAGACCGAAAAAACTAACCTGCCCAGAAAGGCGGGACACCACAGAGCAGTATGTAAAGAATTACACCTGCACTCCAAATGTCAACTTCAGGCCCATAGTTTCGTTTTAGCACCTCAGGAGCCATGTAGTAGGGACTCCCAACGATTTCGTTGAACCTCTCGCCTGCAAAGAAAACAATGGTGTGGGTTAAGATTGTTGCCATTCCGCAGATGAATAGAAAACAGAGAGGAAACAGACTACAATACCTGGTTTGAAGAAAACAGAGAGTCCAAAATCAATAGCCTTAAGAGGTGCAGTCTCCTTCTTGTTTGCAAACAAGAAGTTCTCAGGTTTCAGATCCCTGTGCATTACCCCATGCTTATGACACACCTGCAGAAATCACATGGAAACTCGTTAATCTCGTGGACATTTCACATTTGAATAAATCCAAAACACACAAACTGTCAAGAATGTTTTCTCTTTTCAGTCCCTAGGCAGCAAACAGCGAGTACCCCTTCAAGCCCTTCTGAAGGAAAGAATAAGAAAACATACTACATTGCAATAATGTCCAAAACTAGAACCAGCCAAAAATGCAACACACGAAAGCATAAACTGAGACATAAAACAACTATAGACCAATCAGATGTGACCCTAAATCCTATGTAACCTTGAGCCATTTCAATTCTACAAACAAAACAAAAGACAAAGTAAAGAGCAAAAACCCTGACGAACCTGAACAACTTCCATGATGGTCTTAGTAACAGCAGCAGCAGCTCGCTCGGTGTAATGCCCTCTAGCCACAATCCTATCAAACAACTCACCACCTTCACAAAGCTCCATAACCAAATGAACAGCATGCTCATCCTCATAAGTCTCTTTCAAAGTGACGACATTTGGATGCACAGGCATATGCCTCATGATCTCAACTTCTCTCCTAACATCCTCTATATCAACAGCCGTCCTCAGCTTCTTCTTCAGAATCGACTTACACGCGAAAACCTCGTCGCTTTCCTTGTCGGTACATAGATACGTGACACCGAATTCTCCACGGCCTAACTCCCTCCCAAGCTTGTATTTTTGCTCGATCTCCCGCCCTGTGGGATCCGATAGCACGATGAGCTTAAGAGCTCCTCCTCCGTTACCACCACCACCGTGGTGTAGACCGTAATCGATGGAGAAAGGGTTTTGCTTTTTCCTTCCTTTCTTTGGCTTATTGTTGTCGTTCTGAGCCAACGATCCCGCCGTCCCACAACAATTACCCATTTTGACCGATCAAGGGACGTGTTTCCAGAGAGATGGGAGGATTAAAAGGATGAGACTTTGGTGAGGAGACTGGGAAGAGACGGATATATATATGTGAAAAGGAAGAAGGAGAAGAAGATCATAAAGGTGGGCTGAAATTCAAACGCGTGAAGATCGAAGAAGAAGAAAGGATCGAATCAACAACGTCAAAATGTTTTCTTTTGGTGTTTTGAATATCAAATTTTGTAATGAAAATAATAAATGAAAAATGGGGAAAATTTACAGAGAGATGATGGAAAGGAAAGTCAAAAGAATCTTCCTTCCCTCCCTAATCTCTCTTCTCAGCTCTATGATTGATTTTCTATGTTTTTGTTTTTTGTTTTTGTTTTTCCCTTTTTTTTCTGTTTTTTTTGTTTTGTTTTCTTCACTTATAATTTTATTGTGAAAATCAAAATGCCATTCATATCCGTTTTTACCCTCAGTTTTACTTAGAAATTACAATACTTGTTCCCTCGTTGAGTGTATCCTACTCATCAGCTTGGTAAGGGTGTTTACGACATTTCGGTGATCAACATAAATTTAAAAAGCGCGAGTCTGTGACACGTTCTAGCTTCGAATCGTGAAACACTAATAAGGGTAAAACTGTAAATATCTGAGCCACCTTTATTTTTATTTTTGTGCTCTTTATTATTTTTCTATTATTAAGGTCAAACAAGGCGATTTTTGACTCTTTATCCCTTTCGTCGGATCCAACTAACAATACTATTATATTTATTGCGGCCCAACTAACAGCATAATTGCAAATATGCCAAATTAGTTATGTATACTAGAATTTTATTTTTGTTTTTAAATTCTGGACATTCATTCTTCTTTTGTTACACCAACAGAAAGACTCTTATTGATATAGTTTATTAATTGTCAATACGATTGATATGGGAATTTGCTTTATTCCAAGCAGAAGCAAAAGTTATAAAAACGTTTTTTTGTAAGGGATATCATTATTAAAAACTTACTTATAAGTTAGACTATATAACCAAGAAAATATATTAAACAGGAAAGTCAATGGAGTAGGCAACGAGAAAGCGAGAGGACGAGACTCTGTCAAATGTGTTAAGCTTATTCAAAGCTCGATAATGAACCTTCCTTAATCCTTACATCGTTACACGAGTGTCTCTGTTAATCCTAGTTGCTTACCAAGTCCATGATTTCTTCAAATCTGTTTACTTGCATTAGCCTAATAAAAAGGTCATTTCTCATTAAAAAAAATTGGACAATAAACTTAAGAGACATCAATTATTTTGAACAAATGGAGAAATCAAATCAATAATTTAAGAGTATGAAAGGCTCTCTCTGACCCAAAAAAATGTAGAAAGGCCTTTTAAGCCCATTGATCCATTATGGCAAGAAGCCCTGATCTCTTTTTTTTTTTTTTTGGGGTCAACTG
The DNA here is from genome assembly GCA_900406495.1 of Sisymbrium altissimum. Classification (NCBI taxonomy): domain Eukaryota; kingdom Viridiplantae; phylum Streptophyta; class Magnoliopsida; order Brassicales; family Brassicaceae; genus Sisymbrium; species Sisymbrium altissimum. The sequence continues at coordinate 107,936 of OVBI01000034.1, read as the reverse complement.
AAACATAGACGTTCTCTAAAAGCAGTAAATCATGTACTTCACATTTCACATTCACACGAAACTTTTTCTTTTATTGATCTGGTATTTGACTGAAGTATTACACTATTTACATAGTTTACATTTCAACTTCATAAAAAAAAATATGATATGTATAAAAAAATGATAAAAGAAGAATCAACCCTCAAAACCAGGCAACTCAGAGTTTGATAAAATCCCCCCAACTTGTAGGCTATCTAGTTATGGAATGACAAAACGATATAAGATATATTCTTGGCTTACTTTTTTTGTGTGGTGTAGAAGAACTAGCAAACATACAGTTTACAGTACCTTTATAGCTATAACATTCTATATATACACATTGATATATTCCCAACAGAAATGGTCCGTTTGTAGCATGTATAAACACACATGAAATATTTGGAGAAATGATGATGCATGGGATGAAAAGTCAATTAGCTAGGACTAGGAGATAGAGAAGAAGGAACGTTTGGCCGGAGGTCGTCCCACGGCTCTCATGAGGTTAGAGACTTCAAGAACCCTAGCAACCTCCGTACCTCTTTTTGCTTCCGCCGTCGCTCTCCTCTCCTCTGCTTTCCTCTGAGCTTTCGCCACTTTGTTTTGTGTTTTCTCCATCGCCTTTGCTCTCCTTTCTTCCAATTTCCTCTGCATCCATATATATCGTCATCCATATCACAGCATATATATAGAACCTTTATCAGTGATTGAAAACTAATCAATGGATCTAGATAATCAATTAGTTAAACCGCGCGCTATTGAAACATTTTTCTATGTATTACAACCGTTGGACATATCCGTGGTTACGGGCTCGACGTTCCACACTAAACTTGAGTACAGTATTCAAAAGCTAAATATGACAGCTTATACATTATAGTGAAGCTCGACCAATCTGTTGTCGGCCTGTTACTTTGCTTACGTATTCTTTTGTTTTATTTATGTTTCTATAGTGCTTTTATTCTTCAAGTGATTGATTCCACTAGCATTTAGTGTTTTGATTTTCTTAATCTGTTAGAATTGTAAATGAAAAACGAATAATGTTTTCCCTCTCACGTAAAATCAATATTTTTAAGTTTGAAATCCATAATAACTAACCTCGATTTTCTTCATCCAAGAGTTAGCTTTATGGACCTGCTCATTCAACCAACCGTTAATAACGGCGTCTTGTCTCTTAAACCTGTTATTAATCTTAGCCACCTTGGCCGTCTGCCACGCCGTTATCTTCGCTTCCACCTCATCCCTCTTCACCCTCTGCACCGACGCAGTCGTTACCATCCGATTCTGACCACCTGATGACGTCGTCGACACAATATTATCCGAACCGCCTCGGTTATCGTAACCATCCGGTACAATCGCCCACGGGTTCGTATCTTCCTCAGGCACCTGATGTTGGTGACCACCACCGTCTTCATCTTCGCCGATCCTAGTCAGCTCGTTTATGACGTCACGATGACTTCCCGATTGGTTATTTCCGTTGTTGCTGTTGTTGTTGTTGTCCATGGAAGAGCCAGCGATGACAAGAGCGTTGAACTCTCTGCTTACGGTGGTGAAGTTCTCGCCGGAAGAAGAAGCTCCATCGCTAAAGTTCATCGACCTCGTGGGAGACAAGTGTCCTCCCCTTTGTTGTGCCCGGGGGAGCTCCGTCGTCGTCATAGCGTGAATATCTCTCACGACTGTCTCCGACGGCGGAGTCTCGTCCCGGCTATCGGAAGCATCAGCACTCGTGGTGGTGGTGATCTCCGTTGACCTTTCTTGACCGTACAAAGTCAACATCAGAGTTGTTGCTAGTAGTACTGGACTGTGTAATCATATGCTGAGCTCTGATTTTAATTAGCGATATAAGAGGAGAAACCAAGGCAAGGAAGAATAAATAATCAATGATTATGACTTAATCATTTGGGGAAACGAATTGTTTACATGAGAGGTAAAATATTAACAGGTGTGAAAGTCCTTCCCATGAAAGCTACGTTCGTCCAGTAAATAAGCGACTACATTTCTTACGAAGACGTGTTCTCTCTTCAGATATTTAGCAAGAGATTGATTAATTAATTCTGTGGAAAATATTTAATTTAATTAAACCCAATTTTCACACTTTAAACCTAATTCGGTTCAAAAAATTCTTTTATCCAAGAGCATCTTCAGAGATCTTTAAAAAGGGGACTTTAATCACTGGGTAGTCTTTTTTTTTATAAATAAAGAAAATAATTTTATGAAGCTTTCATTGCATTAGAGTTTCTCTTGTTATTTTCTTTTGTAAAGGAAAAAGATAGATAAATTATCGTAGTGCAAGGAGTGTCGGCAATAGGGGGACCTACCACGAAAATGAGATAATGCTTGTGGGCCAAGCTACTGGATAACACGTGTCCTCTTGTAATAGAGCCTTCTACGTGGCGCCAAAAGAGTGGTAGCCTGTGCCCGCTAAAATAAGCTACACACGTCAGCTTCCTGAATGTGCTCGGAGGCCCCAGTAGGAAGGTGCCACGTTTTAGAAGTCAATACATTTGCCTTATTAATTTTTCTCAACACTCACTACTAAATTACTAATTATATTAGTTTCTTATAATATTATCATTCATTCACCCAAAAAAAATAGTATTTTATAAAAAAAAACTGTCAAAAAAAGTTTAGAGTAACATTGCTAGTTTACTTTGCTGCCTAAATAGTTTAAAATAGGTAAAAGCAAGAAAGATATTCAATCTTGGATTGATACACAGTTTCGAGAAAAATTTTGTTTGATACAATACAACGCAGATTTACTCGTAGCAGAGAAGAAAGTGTCTAAAAAAGATGGAGGGGATCACTTGCTGCCCTTGTGCCACTCTAGTCTACAGTGTTGAAATATGGGAACGGAGCAAGGGAAGGCTATCTCCTACGTCTTCTTCACCTCTCCAGAATTGGGCTGATCTGCTAGGCTGGTCATCTCTCACCAAAATCAAAGCTCCTTCAATATTTAGGAAGCTTGTGATTCAGGCCACAATCTATCATATTTGGAAATAAAGGAACAACTTGTTATACAACCAGCATTCGATTTCACAGCAACAATATTCAGACGATACCTCAAACACTGCAACAATTTGATGCAGCTATGGCTACATAGACTGGGGAAAAATCTCACTCAACTCTTTGCATGTTTTACCAAATATTTAGGCTATGCTCGTGTAGATCATAATTTCATAAACCATCATTTTGATGATGTAGTTACTATTTGGCGCAAAAAAAAAAAAAACGTTTCTGCCACAAGTGTCCACTGTCTACAAACTAGAGAAAGTATGTTGCCGATTTACTTGGTACTCAAGAATATACAAAATTCGTTGCGATTCGTAGAATTCAGGTCGTCGTTTAGATTGATAAAAATGCAAAAAGTCTGAGTAAAACCATTGGGCCGAGGTGGGCTGCGAGTTATCGTATTTTCAGCAGAGCCCAATCAACTAACCCATATCATTGATTACGGCCTTCCGCATAATCATCATGGGATAAAAAAATCAATGTGGTTTTCTCCATTTTTTTTTGGATTGACATATCATAGAATGAAATTGACGGATACCAATAAAAATTAGGATTGTTAGAAACTTGTCAACGTAACAAAAATCAAATGCTTGGATCCAACGTTGGAAACACGTTAGCGTTAGCATCCATAAGGAGACCAAGTCCTAGTCCACGACGTTGTCTCATCTAACACTATGCTATTGTTACACACCGTCTTTTGATTTACAACCAAAAGAAATATAATCAAGCCAACTAAATTGATTTTTTTCTGAATCGCTATGGTACAATTTTAGTTTCATTAAATTTTGTAAGATAAAATTATTTTGTCTTCTTCCAAGTTCCATCTCCTAGAATCCCATTAGTATTAATTACTCAAACCAAATTTTGTGATTTAAAACAGTTTGGTTCCTAACAGAAATGTCTCTAAACATGTTTTTATTGTTTCTTGTGACTTTTTTGTTTGTTTTTAACTGATTATTAACGTTCTCTATATGTTTTTGGAGATTGATATTAGTCTAACTACTCTATTTGAATTTTGCTGCTCGAAGACTTCGAGTGCATCTTGCATGCTATCTTAGATTTGGCAGTTTGGTTTGTTCCAGTTGTGTTATTTACACATGATCTATCTGTTATCCTTTTGTATTTTTTTTTCCTCTTACTATATATCAAAGAAAACATTTCCCCAAATTGACGTTAAAAATCTAAAACCTGAATTTATAGGTTCCTTTCTCTATTGCTAGGCCGAGTATCTGGCTTCGAATCCATAACCTACTCTATTCAAAAGCATAGACATAACGAAATTCAGGCCAAACCTAGTTTTTAACCAAGCATCCTGCTTGAAGATTGGCTTCAAACACTTCACCAACCACACATGCTCTCTAGACCTTTTTGTATATATGATTCGTAATTTAGATGTCAGTTTTTGTTTTTTCTTAAACTATAGCTGCTGCAATTTATTTGGTGTAAATTTAATTTCTTGTTTTAGTAATTTTTAAAAAATTTCAACAAATTTTATTTTGAAACATTACCAAATTATTTGTCTACGAAAATTAAATTTCATGTATATATATATATATATATAAATTCGATTATTTGGAATGAAAAAATCGTAATGTAGTCGACTACTTTCTTATGTTTGATTGGTTTGACTATTTGTTAAATAGTTTAGCAGTTTAGCCAACAAAATTTCGCAGCCTTTCGAGCTTGAGTCTGCCTGACCAAACTCGATTGACACGCCATATATCCGATAGGTTTCACACGTCTTGGGTGCAGATGTATATAGATTCTAGAAGTGTTTAATTACCGATCATGGATAATATTCTTTAGGCCAATGGTCATATTGGACTCGTCTATGTACAAAGTATTGGAATAACGGAAAAGAGAATGTTATAAGATACAAAAAAGGGATGAAGACAAAACTTTGTTTTGATGTCCTTATCCACTTTCCGATATTCAAAATTGGAGGATTGATGGTTTGGTCAAAATCATGTCATGTTTGAATGGAAGTTTGAATTTTTGGGGACAAAATCCCATGTTTCTAACCAATCCCATATGACCTTGTCTAACATTATTGGTCCAGTTTCACGTTTTACGTAATTAGATTAAATGTTAACCTCTTCTCTACGTTAACTCAGCGTAGCCCTTTTTGTTTTAGTCACCAGGAAATCTTTTCAAATTCTACCGCTTTTGGCTTCTCTTTCGGAAAAGTTGCTTTAAATCCTATCAATCATTTTTAACCTATAAAAGTTTTGAATAGTGAAAATGATCGTATTAACCGCCTCCATCAATTACTAAACTATATTTTTTATTTATAAAAAGCTATACAGTATATTTTTTTTGGGGGAAAAATCTATATATTTTTAACGTATTTATTATTTACATTAAAGTTTTATGGTTAAAACCCAACTCAATACGGAATATTCATGCATCATTTTTTTAAAAAAAAATTGAAATTACCAACTAGCTATAAGAAAAATGTGATACTTGGTGGATTGTGAAGTTTTTATTTTTTTAGTCTTCACTACCTGAATATTTTTATCAAGCAGTTTTTTTTCTTCTCCACTTTCCATCAAAATGGTGAAAACACTTTAGATAGCTATTTTGTTTTCAAATAAAAACACTTTAAGTCATCCCACCAATAAATTCACGTCTCATAAGTCCACCACTGAACAGTTTAAGAATAATTATAGTTTGTACATAAAATATGTTTTTCGTTGACCAATAAAGTTTACATCTCATAAGCAACACTATTCTAGTTTATATTTTTAGAATCTTAAATTAAGCCAGAAAAGAATCTGAAATTAGCAAAAAATTCAACTATAAATTTTAAAATAAAAAATATAGAAACCAAACTCTGAAAATCAAAAGTTACAGTTATAAATTTTCTAATTTGCATATAAATTTTCAACAATTAATCAACAATTATATTCTTTAGATAATAAAAAACTGATATAATTCCAAATTCCTAATTTACGTAAGGTTAAAATAGATTGGCGTATTATGTTACATATAATTGAGGTAAACCTTAAAATGGTACGATCTTAGATTTTCAGTGGTTCTTTATGTCAAATTGATTTTTGTTTGTGTTAGTAAAATGCATGATTTTAAGGTTGATTGAAAAAAAGTTATTTCTGCAGATAAAAACATTTAAGTTAGCATTATTTTACTAAATAAAGTACAAATAATTACACGTGACTTACAGACAAATCAAAATTAATTATTTTTAGACCATAGTTATTGTAGTGCATCAAAATTACAAAAAGAGAAAAAGGTGTTGTCTTTCCGTGAAGTTAGCACCACTTAAATCCCAACTTTATTTCAACCAATACGTATAATATATACTCCGTACCTTAATAACAGACGTGTATACAAAAGTAATTTTTATAAAAATATGTGTTTTGTATTTCCTATGCATTTCCTTTTGCAATATTTCATACCATTCCCCTATCAGTTACATTTCAAATAAATAAACCAAAATTTTCTTTTACCTATCTCTAGAAGAAAGTATTAGATTGGATTCTGCTGTGTTATTGGTTTAATATTAACATTTTTACCTTTAAACTTATTCAATTATTTTTAAAAAAAAATAACTAAGCCATCATTGACTAAAAAATTATAAATTTAATAATAACTTTCTACTATAGACTATAAAAAATATCAAAATTATCTCAGCGACGTGGAATTAACTGCTTTCCAAGGAGTATTAATATTTAATCATAGTTAAATAAAATTAAAGGAAGATAATTGAGGAAAAAATTCACGTTTTTCCATTATCAATTTATCATCTATACAAAACAATCAAACTTTAAATAGTTTCTTTTTGTCTTGACTAAACTTTTGTTTTTTTTTTTATAAACAAAAAAGTAATGAAAATAAATAAATAGAAGGGGGTCCGAGATTTCTTAGAGGTAGCTTTCCTCACACCGTCACGGCCGCTTGTCTCCAAGTTGTCTTGGGACTCGTCGACGATGCACAGATACATATACATATATATATTCTTCGCGTAGCCGAACGAGAAAATTCCAGAGAGATATCGATTGCCTTAAAAACTGAATCTTGTTGTTGACGAAAAGCTCCCAATACTTGTTTCTCAATTCTCTCCTCTCCCCCCCCCCCTTTGTTCTTCATTATTTGCCCATATATAAATACACATCCTCTCGCCTCCTTTTAGCCAATTCGATCCAAAAGCTCTCGTCTTTCCTCTGCGTTTTCCGGTGTTCATATTCGAGGTACGAAAAGGCAAATGTTTTCTTTTTTTTATTGTTCTGTTTCATAGATCGTTTTGTTTCGGTAGTCTTCATTGCTTTACGCTGAGATCTGTGTTTACGTTTCCAAAGCTGTGTGTGTTTATATATACGATGAATCTGCATTTGGGGTTTTGACTGTTTCTGCAGAGAACACGAAAAGCTCTAACCTTTTTTGATTTAGACAAGAGTTATTGTTATTTTGTCGTTTGTTTGTTTGTTTTTTTGATCTCTTATTTTGTGATTGTGCCATAGCTCAGGCTGACTTGTGTCTTCTTGGAAGCATAGAATACCTCTATGGTGAGCCTCTTTTGGCGCGATTCACTTCGTTGCTCTTTTTTTGTTCGTAGGTTTTCTCACATTTTTTTCTTTTGTTTGATTTCTTATTAATAGGGAGAAGCACCAGCTTTCTTTGTTGATCATCTGGAGAATGGACACAGCAATGGCTTTGGTGTAAACTCCGAACCTAAAAACAGAGATACATCTGTCCAAATTGGGGATCGATCCGTAAGCCTCTAAAAAATGTGAAACTGTTCTTGATGATGACTTTTCGACCTTGGTTTGATCTTGAGGTTTATTTTTCTTTGCAGTATGTGATTGGTGGAAATCATGAAGGGAACCCTTTGTTCCTTGGAGTTCAGATTCATGACAAAATCACTAACAAGTGGTGTGTGTTTTTTATCTTAATCTATTGGTTTCTTCTTCCATTAATGTGGAATCTTAAGGATTTGATGTCAATTTGGGTGTGTATTTCAGGTCTAGTCCTACTGTTCTTGGAACAGGCCCTAAACCCTGCAAGGGTTACTCTGCCATTGTTCTTAAACAAGGCAGGATTTTGGTTATCAAAAAAGGTTCAGCTTCCGATGACTCTATATGGTTCCTAGAGGTTAGTGTTTGGAGATATCAGTGTTGCACTGTTGCTAGAATAGATTTTTTGGGGCTCTCATTCTCATATGTGTGAGCGTTCATATAGGTGGATAGTCCTTTTGTCCGGGAACAAAGGAAATTGTTAGGAAAAGAAGTTGTTGCGTGGAGTAAAGGAGTGAGAGGAAATGCAGAGAAGCCTATTGTCATAAGCGGTCCCTCTGGAGTTGGAAAAGGAACGCTTATATCGATGCTTATGAAAGAGTTTCCTTCAATGTTCGGGTTCTCTGTGAGCCACACAACTCGATCTCCGAGGTGTATGGAGAAGAACGGTGTTCATTACCATTTCACTGATAAATCTGTGATGGAGAAAGAAATCAATGACGGGAAGTTTCTTGAGTTTGCTTCTGTTCATGGTAATCTATACGGAACCAGCATTGAATCCGTTGAGGTTGTAACAGATTCTGGAAAGGTAATAAAAGGATAATCTTTTGTGTCCTCTTTTCATGTTGTTGATCTTTAGCTGATCCATTTTTTTTTTTGTGTGTGTGTGTATAGAGATGCATTCTTGACATTGATGTTCAAGGAGCGAGGTCTGTGAAGGCGAGTTCTCTTGATGCGATATTCATATTCGTATGTCCTCCTTCAATGAAGGAACTTGAAGATCGGCTCCGTGCCCGGTAAAAACCAGACTTTTACCATATGAGTTGTTGTTTCTTCTCATTGTAAAGTTCAAGGAGATTATATCCTCAATTTTCAAATGTTGAAAAAAAAACAGAGGAACTGAGACAGAGGAGCAGATCCAAAAGCGGCTTAGAAACGCTGAAGCTGAAATCAAAGCGGGGAAATCCTCAGGCATTTTTGGTCATATCCTGTATAATGACAACCTCGAGGAATGCTACAAGAACCTTAAGGTGACTTAACCCGCCTTTTGTTTTGGAAAAAAAAAAGTATCCTCTTAGAGCACTTGGATGATAAATAGCAATGGCTCTCTGTTTCAGAATCTCTTGGGGATAAACGATGACGCTCCTGTGAATGGCGTAGAAGGTAATGAAACCAAAAGCTGAGAGTAGACGTCTCTTATATCGATTAGGTATGAAAGTAAGCTTAATGGAGTGTTTGTGATTGTTTGATGAAAGCAGTAGAAGGGATCAATCTTCCCAAGGAGCACACAGTAACAAAGGTGGAAGATAAGATTTTGATTCAAGAAACAGGAGAAGCAACCAAGAACAGCATGTACACTATTTAACTCGACTAAAGTTCTTGATTTGTTTTTTATTTATTTTTAATTCAGATTGATTTCTCTATAGAGTTTGCTAATGAAACGTCTTTTGGTGAGCAGGATCGTGTTGGATTTATCTTCAATTAACGGGGGAGCACCGGGAAGAACAAGAGGGATCGTTCTGGACACGGTAAAGTCCAGTTAACAAAGAGTTTTTTTATCCTTTCTCCGCTGAAAGCTAAAGAGGGAAACATTAGATGATGATGACGACGATGAACATTGCTCGTTGTTTTTTTTATTCTTGTTTACTGAAAAAAGACCAAGGCTTTTTCGCGGTTCAAAGGTAGTGTTATGCGTTCACTAGATAGGCACTGATGATGATGATGATTATGATGATGATGATGATTCGAAAAAAGACATGATCTCTTTTGATGAAATAAGATTTTTTTGTTCCTTTCACTGATAAGTAAAATCTTGAAAGAATCTATTCTTTTGGTAGTATTAGGACATAAAAAGTATCAAAAAGGTTGAAATCGCTGCAAATGGTTTTTTCTTGAGATTCCGCAGCTCGAATAGGACAGACAGAGAAATTAAATTCAAATTTGGGGATGTATAACAAGGCTGATCTCACACAACAGTGTTTAGTATTCGTACACGAATCAAGACAGTTAGTGCCAGTTTACAGTTGAAAATCAGCCAATCAAGTAGAAGAAAAGCATCTCAATAAAAGAAGAAGAAGACAAAGCTATTAAAAAAAGAGAGAGCAACTTGTGGGACTTTGGAATTAAAATGGGTCCTCGAAAGATCGCAACTTGCATAGATTCGTGGGTCCAAAAGTCGGTGACATTGTAATTGAAGGAAGGTTCGTTGTAGCCTACCATCTCTGTCTCGTGTCCTGCTCCACCACACGTTAGTCAAGTGATACTCTGTGATCTATAGTACCAAATAGATGCGCGTGGCTCTCACACGCAGTTAAAGTATCTTTCTGGGGCCAACCCAAATCATACCAGAACCAGAGCAGAATGACAGAGGTCTCTGTATGACGCTTTGGATTCAGCTGTTCCCCTGATTGGGTCAGACTCAGACCATAGAGGAAAAGAAAATATGGGGATAGCCCAAAAACCAAATTTAAGCCCAGCTAAGCTAGAAACCTTTCGTTGAACTGAATACGAAACTAACGAAGGTATGAATTTTTTCTTTTTTGAATATCATTTTAAAAACCCATTGTTACATAACTTGAAAAAAGAGATTTCTTCTAGAAACTTAATTTTTTGGTCAAAAACCAAAAAGTTAGTAGATGTTCATATTTCTTCTCCCCTAATCTTTAATCGAAACACACCAATTAAACCCAGCTGATGACTAAAAATCACAAGAACCATATCAAAGAAGACTCTCGCAAAAAGAGCTTTTTCTAAGAAGGAATGATCAGAGAGCACTCAGAGCAAGACGCTGTTTGTTTCTTTTTTAGATATATCTGTTCTCTCCATGAAATAAAATGACTCATTTTGCTGTGTAGCATAACCCACAAAGAACAATCTCGCCACTGGTAGCTGAACCGATATGCCAATACTTTTTATATTTGATTGAATCAGATAGGTTGACAAAAGTAGTAACCGTAGCAGAACTAAGCCAAAGAGAAAGAAGAAGATTACTCAAACAACTATCCTTACAAAGACTGATAAGCAACGATCATGAGGTACAGATTTGATATCTTAACCACACATTCATTGGCATTCTCAAATAACCAAAAAAGCCTGTTACAAAGCAAAACTTAACCAGTAATCATAGTTCCAGCTCCTTCATCAGACATAATCTCATGAAGCAGAGAATGTTGTCTCCTTCCATCAATAATACTCGCAGTCTTCACTCCTTGAGCAAGAGACCTTATGCAACACTTAACCTTCGGAATCATCCCACCAGCAACTTTCCCATCTTCGATCATCTTCTTCACTCCTTTTATATCAATCTCCTTCACCAAGCTACTCGGATCCTCTTTATCCTCCAAGATTCCAGCCACATCAGTCAACAAAATCAGCTTCTCTGCTCCCAGCGCCGCCGCTAGCTCCCCCGCCACTGTATCCGCATTGATGTTATAAGCCTGACCAGCTTCATCCGCAGCCACGGAGGCAATCACTGGAATGTAACCGTAATCCACGAGAGGACGCAACACGTTTGGATCAACCCTCGCAACTTCGCCTACGAAACCTAACTGAGCAGAGTTAGGGACAGGTCGTGCAGTGAGAAGACGACCGTCGTGCCCAGATAGCCCCACTGCCGTTGCTCCGGCGGCGTTGATCAGCGATACCAGATTCTTATTGACTTTCCCGACGAGAACCATGGAGACGATCTCCATCGTCGTGGCGTCGGTCACGCGAAGCCCGTCGCGGAACTCAGCTGGGATGTCGAGTTGTTTCAGGTAACGGTTGATATCGGGACCTCCGCCGTGGACGAGGATCGGACGAAGACCGACGCACGAGAGGAGAACGAGATCGCTCACGACGGATGATTTGAGTTCCGGCGAAGTCATTGCTGCGCCTCCGTATTTCACGACTATGGTTTTCCCTCGGAATTTCTGGATGAACGGTAACGATTCCGAGAGAATCTCGACTCTGTAATCCGGCGATGGTGCATTTGCGGTTTCGATTGACGGCGGTGCCGACACGGAGGCGGTTACCGATAAACGCTGATGATTCTTGCGATGTGGGAAGCTTAGGGAAGGAGATTTGGGGATTAGAGGCTTCAGAGGATTGGAGACAGAGAAGGAGAAGGATTTAGGCGGCGCATTGGATGTAACGGTGGCCATTTCTGAATCTCACCGGAGGAGGCGGCGGCGAATATACTGAAGCGAGAGAGAGAGAGACTCACTTCAAATGATTTATGACAAAACAGTAAATGAACCAATGAGTATTATCCACGTGGGTTCGGAGACTCTTAAGACTCCGTCCTAGCCCTAAGTTTCTTACGACGTCGTTTAAAAGCATAACCAGCAAACGACGCCGTCTGTTTTGAATACTAAACGCCGTCGTTTTGTCCTCCCCAGCGGGAAATCTTCGCCGTCTCCGCGACATAGCTTCAAACTAGACGGAATAGTTTCAATCGGAATTGTCAGATTATTCAGTAGCTGGGGTTGGAGTGAAATGGAGAAGTTGGAAGAGGAGTTGATACGGAGATCAGAGCCGGAGTCTTTGGTCGCCGTCACTGTAGGTCGGTTCATGAGTACGCTTCTCTCGGCTCGCCCTAAAAAGCTGCGGGAGTCTATTTCCCATCTCTCTCCTGATTCTCAAAAGGGCTCTTCAGGTAAGTTGTTTGCAAGTTTGTTTTGTGTGTGTACATGTTTGCTTCTTTATCTGATAGAGTTGTAATCTCTCTGTTTTCGATGGCTGCGTTAGGCTCTGTCGATGAGGCACTCTGGTTTTTGCAAAAGTGTGTTAAAGACGCTGCTGAGAGAGATGAAGCAATGGATGAACTCCTTGTACCCATCATCGAACATGTAATGTCTTAAACCCTGTGAAAAACCCTGCTTTTGATTGTTGAAATTTCCGCTCTTTTTATCTTTTATGTTCTTTACGGGTTGGTTTCTATACTTTTGCCTGTTGTTTAGACATTAAGGTTGAAGGATGTTAAACATAGTAACCCAGCTATGATACTTCTATACTGGCTGTTTCAAGATGAAGTTCTCTTTCAAGCTGTTTCGAGAAATCTTTCGGAAATCATTTTGAGGAACGAGGATAGGTTTTTAGCGCTTGGATGGTGTTTACTTATCCGAAGTCTTGTAGAATGTGAGGCTACTGGGGATCAAGGTTTTTGGAATGGTGAGCATTGTAATCATTCTTGTTACCATGTATTTAATACCGGTTATCTCTCCTGGGGGAAAGAACTGGCTCAACTTATTATAAGCTCCCTTGAGTTATCGTTTATGTACTTTGTATTATTTTCTTTGTTGACAGGAATTAGGGAGAAACATTCAGTGTTTGTGGAGATTGTTTCATCTTGTCTGCCTCACTTATTGATCATTGTACGCAACGGAAGGTATAAAACTTTTCCTTTGTCAGTGGATATACATATCACCTCCCGTTCTGTTGGTCCCCTTTTTTGTTTCTCTAATTCAAGTTTTGATAAATTACTCAAACTAACATGTTTATAGGGAGCATGTTTCTTCACTTGTATACAACTATGTATAGTCAATTCCACCTAGTTCTGAGCTGTTATTTCGTTTAGCATTTTGCAGGATGGATATGAGGTGCCATCTCGTCTTTCTGTCTCTGCTGCTGATTGCTTGCTGTCAATTACTGGAGCCTTAGCAAAAAGTAATGATGGTCTAGCAAATAGACCGAAGCCATCGACCGTTACGGGGTCTCATCAACCGGGTTCCTTGATATCTAATATTAGTGAGAAGAACGAAACGCAGACTTCTCGACCTGAAGACTCAACCGGTGAGACAAATTTTATACTGTGGAACCACCTGGAGGAGCTGACGCGCCTTGTACAGTATCTCTTTGCTGTATGTTCACTGATTCGTTGAAAGATGCTTGATCTATGTTTTACATTTTGAAGTTATCCATGATTTGAGTCGAGCAATATTGACAAAAATTCGTTCCAGTGGAACAGGAAAACTCGACTACTGCACGCTAAGGGGTTAAACAAAGTGCTGAAATGGTTAGAGGAGTTAAAAGAGCATCATGGTAGCTCTCAAAAGGAGGCAGGTCTCTGACTTATGCCGCCTGTCCTTGTTCTTTCCCCTTTCTGTTTCTGATTCTTGCTTATCAATTTTTTTTATTTATTTCATATCTGGAATATAGTCACGGAGGTCTCTATGGGTGGAGCTCTGCTGCTCTCTTCCTGTTGGAAGCATTACAGTGTCTTGCTCCTCATGGAAGATCAGAAGTTCTCAAAGATTAGCAAGGAATTGTTGGAGCAATATTTGTCTGGTATTAAGGTTAGACATCATCGACAATCTTTTTGGTTTCAAGAAATTTTTTGATAGGGATAAATTAATCATACTGTAACATTGTACTACCTATTACCTATCGGATTCTATTGTGTCCGTATATGAATCTACTGCATATGTTTAAGTTCTCTGATCCGTTTCTCTCTAGGAGTAAACAGATATAATGTCATTACCATCTACAGTTTTTATTCTTTGTTAAGAAGATAGAAAGCTTACGTATAGTTAGTTCCTGCTTTAAATAGAATGGAATATGTTTGCATCGTTTATGAGTGAGATTATGATACACCTTATCAGATTGTTTGCTCTGGAGTCTTTTAATTAACACGGGAAACCTATATAATCTATATCTATAAACGGCGACTTTACTACCTTGAAATTAAAAATGATGCACTACAGGTTTTAATGCTTCCCTAGTTTTCTGCTCTCTCTCATATTAGTGTTTCTCAAGTTGATTGGGTCATTAGGAAGCTAATAATGATAAAAATGATGCAGTATTATTCAGAAAGTTATCCTCAGGGATGTTCTGACACCAAGACTGGTCGTTTAGAGACACAGAAGTTTTTCCTAAATTGTTTATGCCTTCTGTTGGGCCGCTTTGAGGGGAAAAAGTTTGAGAGCATACTATCAGAGTTTGGAATGAAGCTTGTGCCTTGTCTTCTACATCAGGTATCTTTCCCATTTTTTGAATGAAGCTTGTGCCTTGTGCCTTGTGCCTTGAGAGCATGTAGGGAGTCATGGCACGCTTTATAGGATTTTCTCTTGCAATTATATAGGCTGCTCTGATAGTAACGCTAGAATTTTATTCTTAGGCTTTTCTTACTTCCTACTCATTATGAAACTCATAATTTTGGTTCTGCCCCATTGCTGCCATGATTATATCATATCCTGATAAAGTTACCTGGAAGGATAATATCTATAGATCCCTGTGATCATCTTAGTACTTACATTCCTATTTTGCCTTTGAAGCTTCGCAGTAACAACGAAGAGATATCAGAAGGCGTTATTTCTATATTTAAAGCAGTTATCTCTAAGCTACAATCTCAGTCCGGAGACAGCTTCTCTGATACAATGTGCCTGGACATTGTGATACCATCACTGCTTCACCTTCTTGACGAGCGGGATGGCGCGGCCAAAGCTGTTAGTGTCCTCCTCGCAGATTACTGCTTCAAGTATGTCTATTCTTGCTTTCCCGTTATAGAAGTACCTTTCTAGTTATTAGTCACGGTTCCTGGTTTGTCTTTTGACTTAAAAAAAAATTCACCAGGAATGCAGATAATAGCTGTCTCAGTGAAGTTCTACAACGCCTTGTTTCTGGAACTACTGTGCAGAGGCTGAATTCTATGGATGTGATATCAGAAGTATTCCTAATGTCAAAAGATTCATTTCCTTCTCATATGCCTTGGTATACAAATCATATATCTATTTCGTCTGAACTTTCTCTTTCTATCTTTTCTGCATCCTCTTTATTTATATTCTCATGCCCTCAGAAGTCAGAACTCAATTTTCTGCACTTATTTCAGGAAAAAGATTGCGGACTGCTTGTTAAATTGCCTTGGTGATGAGGAAATTTCTATCCGTAAACAAACTTCAGAGTTGCTGAAGTCAATTGGTTGGTCTTTTTTTTTGCCTTTGTACACAATTCTTTTGAAAAACTTTTATTTTTGGTCGTCATCAGTTTCTGGTATTGGCAATCTTATGCTTCTGATGACCTCTAGATCTAATCTGTCTTCATTTTATAAGATGAATTTCATATAGTTTGCTGAAAATAAATCAATGTTTTGTTAAAAGGAAGATTTTTGTTGATCGATAGCAGCTAGAGTTCATATGATGACATTTATTTTCAGCTTTCTCATAGAATCAAGCCATCATCTGCGTGGTTTTCCATTTTTTTGGTTTTTTTTCCAGAGCCATCTTTCGTGCTACCAGAGTTAGTAACACTCCTTCATTCAACCAATGGAAAAGTAGCTAGCGAAACCTTGCTTGGGGTCCTAAAACATCATAACGAGAATTCTAATGTTATATGTATGTTCCTGACCTGTCTAAGGTATTGTGCTTTGTCACATTTTCTCCTTTTCCCTCAGGTATTGACCTGGCCTTTCTGTTTCTGATCTTCACTTCTCTCTATCTAGTAATTCTCAAGCTATGGATTCTTCACAAAATAATGGACATCCCACGGAAGGTATTCGGTTTCTTATCTCTTTAGTACCATAGGCATGCTACATCCTTTGATAATATACTTCGCTTCGAAGTTTTCCGTCTCGTACTGAACATTTGTCTTATATAGGCACAGTCTAAAAATATCGTATAGAAAACATTTAAAGAATTGAAAAGTAGTTGGATAAGAAATTAAGTTACTGGAATGTGAAATGTGAGCCGTAGAAAGATATGCGCTAGTTTGATACTGAATTACTAATTGGACACTGTCACACTATTAAGTTTTTTATAATTGCATGCTCATCATCTTCTTGTACTGCTGCAGGTTCAACTTTCGGCAGCGATCGAGTGCTAAAGTTGATCCCAGAGTGGGCTAGAAGTGTAAGCACAACAATACTGTCATGATTGCTAAATTTTATGCTATCTTTGAAATGAATTCCCTTTTAGTTTCCTAAGTGCTTCTATAGGCACCAGTCACGAACCTTTTTGTAGCACTACCGAATGAAAAAATCAAAACTGAACTTTTTAACTCTGAACCTTCAATACAAACGTTTTAAGTCATTGGTTGTTCCTTTTTTCCCCTTCCAAGTCCTGCTATCTTTTAACTATCCAATTCTTGTGTTTGTGCTTCGCAACTCATCACATAGGAATTACTGGAGTGGCCTAAGCTTGTCCCAGCTATAATTAGTTAGCAGTTCCAATATTTGTCTGCCTTTTGATTGGAAATTAATTTCTTACAGGTTCAAAACTGGGGCTCACTAATTGGTCCTTTGCTTGATAAGATGTTTTTGGAGCCATCCAATGCCATCATGGTTAGGTTTCTTAGTTGCATTAGCGAACATTTGGCAGATGCATCAGACATTGTCCTTCTGCATGTACTATCACATATGAAGGAGCAGAAGGAGCAAAACAAGTAAGTAAAATTTCTCTTAAATTGTAGCAACATACTCACCATTGATGTGATTTCCATGGTAAGAAAAACTTATAGTATCTTCCAAAAATATAGAAGTTTGATCATCAATGATGTCATTTCTTTTGTAGGATGGATGAAAAGTTCCTATCCATAACTAAAAGTACCGTTGACAAAACTATTATGGAGAAATCTCTATTTGACCACCTTTGCCCCCTGCTTATATTAAGGCTGCTTCCCCAAAGAGTGTTTGATGATATTGATTCATCCACGGTCTATGGCAGATTCCTTAGAGGGGACTCTGTGAATGGTATATATCCTTATACCTTTGATTTCCTTTTCCTGGTAATAGAAGTGTCTATCGTAAGGTGATTTGGCCCTTTATCGCCAATTAAATTCAATGCTTTAGCTTTTCTTGGATAAAATTTTAATTAGCGGCATGATCTGAAAGACAATCGTACAGTTAAGTCACCAACTTTATTTCTTTTCATATCGTATTAATCAGAATATCGAGACATCAAGTTTGAGGATTGCCAATGCATAGCTGCCTTCCTTTTGGATAGGTAATTTACTCCACAATTATCATCGAACGCCATCTAGTTTATTACTTATTTGATGTCTAGCACACTAACTCTCGTAATTCAGGGCGTTTTCTAAGTTCGAGTTTGAAGAAGTTCGGAAACTCGCTGCCGAGCTCTGTGGACGTATTCACCCTCAGGTGTTAACTTGTTTCCTTCTTTAACCTCCCATCTTTTGAAAATATCTCAATATGTCCTTAGCCTTTGATTTATTGCGCTTCAATCAACGTAGGTCATATGAAACAAAGGTAAATATTTGTAACCGTAGAAACAAGAGTAGATGCTCATTAATAAGTTTCTTCTCAAGTTCACTGTGGCCATAGAGCTGTTTTATTTATTTATCAAGCCTCTTCTTTATGACGTATGAGAAGGCCAAGCGCACAGAAAATATCCACCCGAAGAAAATATCCACCCGTCATTATAGGTTCTAATTTGTAAGAAGAAAGGCTTGCTGCATTAAATATCAACAAAAGTCTAAAAGCTGGACTTCAGTTTTATGTTAACAACAGTTTAGCTCACTCTTCATTGTCAAAAAGTTGTAATATGCTGGCACTTTTATTTAACAGGTGCTATTTCCAACTGTTTTGTTGCAACTTGGAAAAGCCACAGAGGCACAAGACAGTCTCAAGATTAAAGCTTGCCTATTTTCTATATGCACATCCCTCGTGGTAATATTTTCATCTTTCGTTTTTCTATCTGTTCCTCTGCGGTGATCCCTGTTGTCACTTGTTTGATGCGTTGTTGATTGAATTTTTCCATACCTTACAAAGTTTCCATCGCTCGCAGGTTCGGGGATGGGAGTCTTTTTCACACAGAGTTACACCAAAGATCGGGAAAGTCCTGGAAAGGATTTTGTTATGGCCTTCTGATGAGGACGAAAGTAAGACACTTGCTGCATAACTTCAGTTACTTTATCTTCAGTTTCTCACGTCATGGCTACTATTTATCGGTGCAGTTTCTAAAGTGCAACACGGGTGCATAGATTGTCTAGCACTGATGATATGTGCTGAACTGCAACATCCTGAATCTTCTAAAACACCGAACGGAGAAAAAATACGTACAATAGGGAAGGACACATCTGGTTAGTATTGCTGTTGTATGTCTGTGGTGCTGTTAGTATTTCTCTCCAGACTTGCATATAAATTCCATCCTGATTCTGTAGGTGCGTCAAGTAATTCTGTCCTAGATTACACGATCCATTGTTTAATTGAAGACAGAAGTGACTGCTCGTCTATGCCGGTGCCTAATACAGAACATTCAATTGGTGAAAAGCCCTTTCCTATTCCATTTCGTCTATGCATGGCAAATGTTCTTATCAGTGCTTGTCAGAAAATCCCTGAATCTGCCAAGAAGACTTTTGCTCGAAAAGCTCTTCCGCCTCTTGTTCATTCCCTCAAGGTACTTACTTTTGACTGCTTACATTCATTTCGCATTTGGTTCAAATCAGTTTGTGTCTTGTTTTAGTTTTCAACAAAACTCCTGAATCTGTTGCAGTTCATATCTGCGCCTGAGGTCCGAGCCGCTTGTATCCAGGTCCTATTCTCGGCTATGTACCATCTAAAGTCCACGCTTCTCCCTTTTTCATCTGATCTACTGAAACTTTCCCTAAGATTTCTTGAACAAGGATCCGAGAAGGTAACAGAAGACAAATCATAGAAATGATGTTACCAATTGTCATTTTCGTTGCACATGAAACTAGTCACATTATACTCATGATATTGTTGTGTAGGAGAAGCTGGCTGGTGCAAAACTGATGGCATCCCTCATGGCGAGTGAAGACGTGATACTGGAACGCATATCAGAGGGGTTGCTCGAGGCAAGATCAGTTTTGTCAAAAGCATCTTTGTCAGATCCTTCTCAAGACGTACGTGAAGTCTGTGATAAGCTATTGGCATGTATAACCCCCTAGTAATGTCTTTTTCTCCTGTAAGATAAGATTCTATGTATTATTATATTTTATTTTTCTCACTTTTTGTTTCGTCACGTGACGAAGAAGTTGGTATGTAAATATGTGGTATGTTTGTAGCAAGCAATGGGGCCTAATTTTTTTGTAGACCAAGTAATTTGCTTTGTCACTAAAACTAAACCAATTTGATTATTTTTTTCTCCTGGAAAAAATAGCTTTTAAGCAAAAGCAAAAGCAAAAAGATACAATTAAAAATTTTATTTATTTAATGTCATACAAATATGTTTATATTTTGCTAGAAGATGTTAGAGACTAAAAACTGAATCCTGGTTTTAACCATCTTCGGAGTCATCGGCCGTGAGATCAGAAACATCCTGGCAGGCTTAGAAAAGGGTTTGATAACCTTCTTTCTCTCTGGATCCGTTAGTTTCTTATGGACGTGTATTGTGTTACTGTCTATTGTCAATTGCCGAATAATAGTATAGATATATTAAATGGTATCGTTTCTTGGGTTAAGTTTCAATAATATAGAAGTTTTTTATTCTAAAAATTAACCGCTTTGTTTATTTGTTATTTTCTCATTTAAATATTTAAAATTCTATCTAAAAGCATCATTTTCCTAATAGACTTAAAAAGAGTACTTATAAATCTTATATTATTATTTTAATTGCTTTTATAATTGAATTAAATTTTAAAAATTAAACCAGTAATAAGAAGATAAGTATAAAACTCATTTAAACATGGGTTATAAAACCTCTATTTTTAGGATTCCATCTCTGTTTCTTTCCTCACATTTTCTTTTTTTTTCTAATTAAAAAATTAATTAAAACTTTATATAAAACCCTGCATTAATCATGTTCTAAGTATATTGAATTGACCACGTTTAATATTTTTCAAGTTTTGTAAATAGCATGCTTCAGAAATTCCATTTATAAGGAACTTATACATAACAAATTGAATAGATACATTTAAAGAAATTGTTTCTAGCTTGGGTTAACACAATGAAACTGGATTACAACTAAAGTACTTGACTACATAGAACGATTATTAGTGCTTCTTCACATACTTGAGTATGAGCATACGATCAAATAAAAATAGTTTGTGTTTGATTTTTGGAGTGGGGATTTTTGATTGAACTAAGTAATTGGTCTAACTTTATGTATAATCACTTTTTAAAAAATAATTTAAGTACAGCAAATGGGTGTTAATGAGCAACGTGGTGATTCGATGTGAACGTAAGGGGGAATGAGCATGGGATAAAGATGAAGGGAGCGGCGCTTAAATCTGAAAATCTCTAAAACACTTAAGACTACATTCTCACGATCGAACACGTGATTCTTGTGTGTGTGTGGCTCGTGACTTTGCCTCTCTTTTCTCACGTCCCTCCAATTCTCCTCCTAAAGAAGACAACCCAAAGGATAAAAAAAAAAAATTATAATACCCAAAAGCTTTAAAGTGTCTCAGGAAAAGAATCATGGGAACCCAAAAACAACTTTTAATTTGTCTCACTAGATATCGCTCTAACTCTCATCATATTAAAGCTAAGCAAGCATATAACCGAATTGAATCCGATTTTGTTATAAAATCACGAGAAAAATAATAAAGAAAATTCAAACCTTAAAGATAAAAAGGGCAATATCAATCAGACTTCTTTTTATCAATGTTTAAATGAATTATTTTATTATTTACAAATCCTTAACTATATATATTCTGTGATTTAAATCACCACAGAATAACAAAACCAAAACTGAAAATAGTTAATTTTACCGATTCAATTAGTATCAACATGATTTCGTTCAAAACGAACAAAACCAACTCAAACACAACAGAAAACAAAATTTAAAAATTATTTAATTATTTAATTAAAATTTATCGAACTGAATCCAAAACCAAAATTTTTTTGTTACACTATTGGTTTGTTATCATTTGTTTACAGTTTGATCAGTATATTCTTTCATACCAGAAACACAGAATTAAACTTCTATTTAATGTAACTGAACTCAGTGTAAAATTTATTTTTATTAAAATAAAAAGTCCAAATGTTCATGCCAAGCTTTGACCGAACTGGAAAAATGGTAAAAGATTTCTTTGAAAATGTGTAAGCAAATCGAGTCGGAATTGCAGAACATGCCCATTCCTATCTAATGCACGCATTTTATCGTTATATCTCTTTTTGGAATTGCAATGTGTGTGTCAATTGTTGCAGCTTCTAACGCTATCATCAAAAAGCGGAGCATAAGATTGGCATTACCACTGTTTGAAATGTAGGGGACATATACAAGTAGGGATTGTTTTTGTTAATAGTTTTAGTCTTGGTAATAAATACGAAGTTAAAATTAAATGGTTAGAACTTAAAGACTCCGACAAAAAAAAGAAGATGAAAAAAAGACTTTTGTTTTGCTGAAAATAACAGATGACGAGAAAGCAACGGTCACATGCGCGGGTGAAAAAAGGCAATTCTCTGGGAAGTGAAGGGAACCGTGACAATATTTAAACTCTCACTCTTTCTAAGTTCCATTATCATCATATCCCTCTCTTTCTTTCATTCTTTCTTCTTCACTCTCAATCTTCTTCTTCCCTCCAGCACACAAATGGAGAAATCATCCTCAATGAAACAATGGAAGAAAGGTCCTGCTCGTGGTAAAGGCGGTCCACAAAACGCTCTTTGTCGGTACCGCGGAGTCAGGCAAAGGACGTGGGGCAAATGGGTGGCTGAGATCAGAGAGCCCAAGAAGAGGGCAAGACTCTGGCTTGGCTCTTTTGCTACTGCTGAAGAAGCAGCCATGGCTTATGACGAAGCCGCTCTGAAACTCTATGGTCACGACGCTTATCTCAACTTACCTCATCTTCAGCGCAAAACGGGACCTCCTCTGAACAACACTCAGAGGTTTAAATGGGTACCTTCAAGGAAGTTTATCTCTATGTTTCCTTCTCGTGGTATGCTGAACCTAAATGCTCAGCCTAGCGTTCACGTTATCCAGCAAAGACTAGAGGAGCTCAAGAAAAACGGTCTTCTGTCTCAATCCCATTCGTCTAGCTCTTCCTCTACCGAATCCAAAACTAATACTAGCCTTCTTGATGAAAAGACCAGCAAGGGAGAAACAGACAAGATGTTGGAAGGTGATGGTGATGATCCGAAGAAACCAGAGATCGACCTGAACGAGTTTCTTCAGCAGATGGGAATCATGAAGGATAAGAGTCAAGCAGAGGCAAGTGACGTAGCAGAGTGTCATTCCACTCCCCCCTGGAACGAGCAAGAAGAAACTGGAAGTCCTTTTACAGCTCAAAGTGTTAGCTGGGACACGCTGATTGAGGTGCCAGGAAGTGAAACTTCCGCTATGGAGTTCGACTGCAGCAATTTCGGAAGCTGTGATTTCGAGGACGATCTAGGTTTCCCTTCCATCTGGAACTTCTGCGGAAGTTTAGATGAGTGAGAGCTATTTACTGTAGATCAGATTCAGAAGTACACGTATGGATTTAGGTTTAGCGTAGTGTTTTTGGAATAGTGTAACATGATGGCTGCATGGGTAGAAAGGGATATGCTCAGAGTGCAGTCTGTGCAGTAATAAGATGAGACTGATGAGTCAGTGTACTTCTGAATATGAACGAGTTGTTCTGTTTTTTGGTATATTAATTAAGCGTGTTCATTTTCTTTTCTCAATCCTTCAGCTCATGAGGTAATAAAAAGTAGTGAAAGTCACAGTCCTAACAGAATGTTATATGCTTTGTGCAAGTAACCACGCAAAAGCTTACCAACCTTCGAGAATAAACAATATATAAAGATGAAAGATCAATGGTGGTATGAACAGATTTACCAGTAAAACAAGATGTGCCTTCAAATTGACCAGCAATGCAAACTTTCTGTCTAGAAAATAAAAACGACAAAAACCGAATAACATAAAGACATGTCACATGATGGATGCATTAGCACCCTTAAAAAAGTTTCAATGCCAGCGCTAATCAAAATCTGAACACGATCTGAGATAGGGACTTAGGCATTATCCTCGTGACCCTAAACATAGAAGCTGTTCTTTTCGTTTCAGTCGATGTCTCATCGACTAAGTCTATTCTTTTCGTTTCAGTCGATGTCTCTTGGGACTAAGTCTAAACAATATCTACATATCTTCGACAGGCCGAGAAGGATCTCGTATCAATGGACGGAATAGAGTAAAATCAAGCATAAGACGTAAACTTCAAGAAAACTCAGAATTCCTCTTCATTCCAATATAAGAAACAATGCAACAGATACATTAATCATTCCAAAGCACGTAAAAATTTCCAGTAACTTGATGCTTCATCAAATTTTTAAGTCTGCGGAAGAGCCAAAAAAGCCTAACCTAGAAATCATTTATAAATTAGAGCATCACGACCGGGCCCAATACCAATGTAATGAATTGGCACACCAACGAGTTCTTCAATCCTCTCAACATATTGCTGCGCAGCCTTTGGAAGATCAGCGTAATTTCTGATTGAGGAAATGTCAGTCTTCCAACCAGGTAAGGTCTCATACTCGACCTACATACATTTTCACAAATAAATAGAGTTATTTATTATCTCGACAATAAGAATCAAGTACCATTTAAGATGAAACTCTGTTTTTAGGACTTTCTGAGATACTAGAGGAACAAGTAAAAGTAAAGTGATTTTCCTACCAAATTAATGTTTACAAATCAAATTAATAATAACAGGAGAAGTTGCCTTTATCAACTAAAGGAGACAGTCATACATATGTGAGAGAGCAACACTTACTTGCAGTTCTTCGAGAAGACGAAGATCACCAGGGAAGGAGTCAACACGGGTGCCATCACTCTTCTTGTAAGCTACACCCAGCTGGATTTCATTCAAGTCCGAAAGTACATCGAGCTTGGTGAGATTGAGTGATGCAAATCCATTGATTTGGCAAGAGAATTTCAGCGCAACAAGGTCAAGCCATCCACACCGACGAGGACGACCAGTTGTAGTGCCAAACTCCTGTCCAGCCAACCTGAGAAGGTCACCACCTGGGCCCAAATTTTCTGTTGGAAATGGGCCTGAACCAACTCTCGTAGTGTATGCTTTTACCTGACAAAACAGGATCATCACAATGCTGTCATATCTCTTTCATTGCCCACAGAATATGTTAAATTGTAATTAACATGTTGTAAACAATATCAATTCTACTAATTCCTGAAGACAAGTTGCAGCAACCAAAAATCTATGAGTGAATATGATACTTACCACTCCAATTAGATCACCAACAGCTCTTGGAGCGATACCAAGACCTGTGCAGATCCCACCGGCTGATGGGCTGGAGGAAGTGACAAAAGGATATGTACCAAAATCAATGTCCAACATTGTAGCTTGACCACCTTCGACCAAAACCTTTCTCTTCTGAGAAATCGCGTCATTCATGAAGTGAACCGTGTCAGTTATGTAAGGCTCCAACCTCTCAGCATATCTCTTATACGCTTCAACTTCTTCCCGAAGCATCTCTGGAGTATATTTAAACCCTGGAAACCGTGCAGCTGCATCTGATAGTAAAAGGTCAAGCTTCTGAGCAAAAGTATCCATGTGCCTGAGATCACCGACTCTAATACCATTCCTGATCACTTTACTAGAATAACAAGGACCAATTCCTCTCTTGGTTGTGCCAATGAACGACTTCGCAAGCTCAGATTCCCTGAGCCCATCAACCTCTTGATGGAAATCGAATAAGAGGTGAGCACGATCAGAGACCAAGATCCTTCCTTTACAGGAGACGCCATTGGACTCGAGACCATCAATCTCTTTGAAGAGACCTGGCAGATGCACCACAACTCCGTTGCCAATCACACAAGTAGTATCCTCGTTCAATATACCCGAAGGCACAAGGTGAAGCGCAAACTTCTTTCCCTCCGAATTGTATATCGTGTGTCCAGCATTCGCTCCACCCTATGGTTAACCACAAATCACATAACTCAAACAAAACAACAACAAAAACTTAAACTTTGAACGATACATACGTTCCCAAATCTCCAATGATTACTTAAAGATTAAATCAAAAGAAACAGAGAAAAAAGGAATATAAAAATGTCAACTTTACCTGACAACGAGCAACGATGTCAAAGTGTTGGGCCAAAATGTCAACGAGCTTGCCTTTACCTTCATCGCCCCACTGACAACCTAGCACACCCGATACTTGACTCAGTGAGCCAATCCGTCCGAGAGCCTCAGTGGCGGCTGAATCAGCGGTGACGCTCAGTGACGCCGAGACAGCTGTACGCTTAGCAGGGAACGCGACGAAGGTCCGAGGGTGGTGAGCCTGAGGATAACGGCGGTAACATGGACCTCCGACGGCGAATCTCAGCTTCGAGTCGAGAGAGAGAGAAGAGAGAGACATTTTTTTGAAGAGAGAGGGATTCTTTAGGGTTCGCCGGCACTCGAGTATGGTTAAACAGAAAGACCTTTTTCAAACTGTGTGTCAGGTGAATTTAAATTTACCTTTTTGCCCTTCCACTTGAAATTCGTTCTCTGAATCAACGAAGATAATACCGAATCGGGCAAAAAGCCAAATAGATTTAATCAAACCGATCCATACAGTTTCACATCTGCTACTAAACCAAAACCCAATTGAAGATTCATACAGGTATTATCAACTGAACCGAAATATGAAGTGAATTTCGGTTAAACCGAGACTAAAACCGGTCTAAACTATAAAAACAAAAAGCAAGAAGCCAAGAGGCAAGCACTAAACTGAACTAAACATGATAATATAAATATGCTTGATGGTGTTGTATACCTAAATCAAAACACAAGATTATTTCTTTTCAAAAAGAATCGATGGCAAAGAATCCTGAATGATTCTGCCAGGTATATGTGTGTATGCTTCTGCAGCTCCTGAGGTATTTACTTCCAGAGTTCCAACTTTTTTTTTTTGTCGAGATTTTGATCAGCTTGTTTTCTGGAGACATTCTTGAGGCAAACCGTAATCTTTTGTCCGGTTCATGACTTGCTCTCGCCTCCATGGATCATTGTGTAGTTTGAAATGCAGAGTTTGTATGAAAGTAGCAAAGATATCGTCGTGTTTCAGTTTAGAGAACTGAACAGCCCAGTCTTCTTCATGTCCAAAAGTAGTTTTCTGTCTTTCAGCTTCGAGCAAAATCGAGTCTCGGAACAAGAATCTCTGCCAAATCTTCTTTACATTAGCTAGTCTGAATTGTATCTCCGTCTCGTTGAATCCCTGTGGAAGATTTTAGAACAAAAAATGAATGAAGTGAGCTCAAGATTAGGAGCAGCTTGTACTTGTTACAAGATTGGGAGAGAGTGACTATTACTCGGAGAGTGTTTATCAAATTTGGAATGTCATCTTCCCTGACACGAACTGCAAAGCTTTCGTAATTCAGCATGTTCTCATAAGGTAAGTAGATTCCATCCTAATAAAGAGACATCAATGGCAAGAGAAAAAACCTTCTTGTCATTTTCCGATCAGATAGGTTAAGTTATCAGAATGTAAGTTCAAGGTATAATAGATACCTGGATGATGACTGGGACGCATCCTTGTAAGATACTATCTTCCATGCGACCACTCCAACCATCTCCAGGGAACACACCACAGAAGATTGAAGTGGCTATGGCGTTATGGTAATTGTCAGAACGTAATGGAGTGACAATGACATCGTCTGCGTGCTGCTTCCCTAGCTTCCCTTCTTTGTTAGGGCTCGAACCAAACTCTTCTGCTAGCTTCTGCCTGATTCCCATGCTATACCTACATTAGACGTTATTGGACCATTATACCCATCTCCACTGAGAATGCTGTTTGAATCACAACTCGGTTTTCAGTTATTGATGTCAGAGACTTACGAATCTTCTGGTCTTCCCGATTCATAAGCAGGTCCAAGATTCCCATTGAAGTAAAACAATGTTTTCCGCTTCTCCCGTGGCCTAATGATAAGGAAAAAGAAAAGAAGTTTCAGGCTCTGAAGTTTAAGCTATATGACTGAAACATTTTCCAAGAACCATAAAAGAATATACCTTGCCCAGTAATTGGCACGCATGGAGAATGGATCAGGAACTTTCCAAGCGGGAATCACGAGATCTTTGCTAGGGTCAAAGCAAGGATGATCTCCTCTCCTCTCTTCAGATATCTTATCCCAGTTATCACCCCAATAAGCTGTTGTTGAGTGGTTATGCTTAGAGTTGGTGTTACCCCAATGAACTAGCATCATGCTATTCCATATCTCTTTAGGAGCATAGCAAGCACCTTCATCCCATGAGAAAAACTGCCTTTTCCAGGCGTAAGAAGTTTAGCCACATTAGTGTGAAGAGATCCGTGTGAAAAATATCTAGAAACAAGCTTTGAGTTCCAATCCTATATAATGTATGCATCGTCATACCCAAATATGGTCTCTTCCAGATGAGCGGTTCCAGTATGGATATTTCTCAACGATGTGTTCATAAGCCCTTTTGTAGAACTCTAAGGTAAGTGAGCTTCTTAGTCCAGTATGATTCTGAAAGTGACAAAAACATTAAGACAATATGTATAAGCTCTATAGTTTCTGGAAGCAGAGAATCACAAAGGTGAGTTTCTTGACCCGACCTGCATGCTAAGGTGAGGTGCATCATCAGCACGAGTTATAATGCATGAATCAAGAACAGGAACGAAGAAGTAATCCGCCTCTTCGCCATTCAGTGTACGATGAGCGGTTGCCAAAATGTTCTCATAGAATGCCATCTTCGAAATTACAAGAGGCAAAGTTATCTTTCAATTCAAATTGAGGAGGAAATTTCTGGATAATCTGGTATTTGACTCAAGTTTAGTAGGAAACCTGGGAACCATATAGATAATCTGTCCACACTGTTGCATTCCTATCATCATAAATCCTATTAACACACTCAAGCTTAAAATGCCGACCCTGCAACATCAAATTCCAACAAGAGGAGATTAAAATCTTTACCAGAAAAAAGTTTTAACTTAGTTTAGAAGAGATATATTAAGTTTAGATTGTGACCTCAAGAAGTAAGCTGTTGAAGTCTGGGGGTAGATCATAGATGTATATAAGAGGCCTTTTTTTCTTCACCACAGCACTTAGATTGATGAGATTTCCAGGGACATTTCTATCACTTGGAACTTCGAGATGTGCTGGTCGAAGCCATTGTGGCCACTCTCCAACCGTTGATAGAGTCGATGGAATACTACAATCTGTTCCAAACCACCCTTTATCGCACTGAAAACACACACTGAGTTAGGAAGATTTAGATTAAGAATATTGCAAACCTCTTGGTACCAAGATGATAAGCTTATGACTCTGGATATGTTGCTTTACCTGGCAGAAACCTCCTCTGCATTTTCCATGACCAGAACACTGATTAACACAAGTGCATTGTACAGGAACTTCGCAGAACCGTCCCCAAAGACAATCATACTTGCAGTCACACTCCTCTTTGATTTTCACCTTCATAGCATATGCATCTTCTGGATCCACATTGCACCATCCTTCTTTGCTACTGTTTGTTGTTAAGATATCCAAGTCCGGCTTCGACCAATCTGTCATTTTTGGTTCTCCAGGATTCACAGGCGAACTAAAAACATGTGTGTTATGTTAGATAGTTTTGAAGCTGATTTGAGAAATAATGACTCAAGAAGAAAAGAATCAGGTGAAAGTGTGAAACTTACTTGATTTGAAATCCACATGACTCTGGCACTGGACGATTTGGATATTTGGTGCCTTCTCCACAAAAGCACATGGCTCTTGTGGTATCACAATGTCTAGAACAAATGGAAACAACCCATCGACCATATGGCATCTCAGGTGTTTTCTCATAATTGCAATCTAACCGCAGCTTTTGCGAACAATCCTCGCCTACACAGAACCGGTCAAAGTAACTTCATATAAATACCAATGGCAATGGTGTGAAGGCTACAGCTCATGTGTGTGACTTCATCATTTACAAAGCAATCAACTTTATGTTTAGGAAGATCCAAATAGCATAAGCACTAACCAGTAAATCCATGGAAGCAACGACAAATTCCAAATTCATAGTTACAAACACCTTGATCGCTACAATCATTCAGACACTTCCTCCCACCAATTGGCTGCCAAAAAAAACACAAACTTTATAACCAGACCGAACAAACAAAACTGTTTCAAGTTAGCCAAAACAATACTTACTTCAATGATGTCAACTTCTTTGGCAACTGCATCACAGCTAGAAAGCCATTGCCCGATCTCACTTTTCCATGAGGCATTTCGATAGACAACTGCACCGTGTAAGTCGGCAGGAAACCGGCGATCAAAGGCAACAACTGGTTCACTTGAGTCTTGAGTCACTTGTGTGATTGATTCATTATTCGGTCCAGACAGATTCTGAGCTTGCCTTACACTAACCGAATCAAAAGAAGGCACCACAGGTCCAAGAAAGAGATGAACCAATGAAACCAGAAGAATCACAGAAGCAAAGATGGCTATCTGAGACCATGTGCACTTCCACTTCTGGTGTGGAAACATGATCTTCAAATAGGAATCCAAAGTCCTTAGCTTTTCAAAATTGTCATCCTGAACCACAAACAAGTCATAGAGTAATAATTACTTACAACCAGTTTGGTACAAAACCCAATTCCTCACGAAACAGAAATTCAGGACGATAATAGTAAACAAAATGGAATTCACATAAACGTCAAAGAAACGGAGCAGAAACAACGGAAAGATAGCCCAGAAGGTTAGGCAATAGCCATATAATGAACAAGTCGGCGCATTTATTAGAAACATAAATAAATAAAAAAGCACTAAGCTTTGACCCAATGACAATGGAGTTTTTCTCTCTCCATTTAAAACTCGAAATGCAGAGAACAGTAATGGCTGCCAGAAAATATCAAGAGAAGTAACATTGAAACGGATTGAACAACAGAGAAGAGAATCATTAGAGTTTCATGCATGAACTGGATCCGAAACGGAGGAATTTACATGATTAAAAATAGAAATAAAACTAAATTACAAGAATTTACGAGAATAAGACAGAACATTTGTTGTAAGAGAGAGAGAGAGAGCGACAAAACTAACCAGCTCTGAGGGAAAACGTCATGGGTTTACAAACTAAACTCAGCAAATGGGGAGGATTTATATCATAATTATTATGTAATTTACAGAGAGATTTGAATAATAATGAGTCAATTATAATATAATAATGCTTCCTTGGAGATTTCTAATTATTAGAGAGAGAGTGACGGCCACGGGGATCTTTTGGCTGGCCAGAAGCAGCAAGAAGGAAAACCAATTTGATTATGGAAGTGGTCGTCGTGTGCGTCATGTTCCTTCTTCTCCTTTGAATTAATTATTTACTTTTCTTTAATTCACCGCCTTTCCCTGTAATCATCACCTTAACCGGTTTCTCAACTAAATCAAGTCAAACCAATCTTGAACTCAATTTGGTGACTGAACCGAGTTGTATCCCAAACAAGATTTTACATTTTCTCTGGTTATCACTAGCAATCAAGTTAAACCGGTTTTCGTGAAGACTTTAGATCATTTTTGTGTTCAGAATCAAAATTCACAACGAATTTATTTGTTGAGAGAGTAACAAAAGGAACCAAAAACAAATGAAGAATTCCTTAATTAAAAAAAATACTGATAACAAGTAACGGTGATTAAAGTAGTGTTTTTAATATCTTACAGTAATAAAGTTTCCTGTCGAATGAATAATTCAGGGAGAGTTGACGGCTGGGGGCAAAACAGTAATTATGTCACTCCACCTTTGATTTGATCCTCGTTTCGTTGTCCGAGAAAGACCGTGGTGGGTGCCGCACTACTCTAACGGACAATTACGTAATTTACCAATTTAACCCCGGTGATACCAATGTGTTTTCCTTTTTCGAGCATTTTTTTTTTTTCAGTAATACTAATTGACGACTAGACTCACGTGAGTTAGTAAACTAACGTATCGTTTTCTCATTGGTTATGATCTCAGCGAAGACTCCGCAAAATTAAAAGTCTTTTTTTTCCTTTGAATATTTTAAATTTTTATGTTATCTTTCTTTTCTTCTAGTCTTCTATAAAAGTCTTTATGTTTTCGTTGGATCTCACATATAGTTTATTTAGATGCTAGTTTCGTTGATATACCATTTCATACGAGCTGTAATGCAATCGAGTTCAAAAAGCAAATATATCTATATAATTTACCATTTTTAAGAACTAATGCACCCTACTTGTATAAAGAAAATGTATTAAAAACTCACTCAAGTTGACAAAAATCTGACACTTTTTCAATCAACCAATAAAAATCTTGACAGAATTGGTTAAGTTGTCGGCATCGGTGTAGATGATTGGTAATCTTGATTCAAACAGAGATGGAATGAGGTGAAAACGTGAGTGGATTTTGATTGCTAACATAAGCAAATAAAAAATTAAAAATTAGGAAAATTAAATATACTAAATAAAATATGAAAAATGACGATCCACACATACTGATCTGCGCATGACAGTGTAATGTAACTGGACGATGCATCGGTATAGATGATTGGTAATCTTGATTGAAACAGAGATGGAATGAGGTGAAAACGTGAGTGGATTTTGATTGCTAACATAAGCAAATAAAAAAATAAATAAAAAAAATACTAAATAAAATATGAAAAATGGCGATCCACATATACTGATCTGTGCATGACACTGTAATGTAACTGGACGATGCAATTATTTTTCAAAACTTATTTGATTAATACCTATGGAGTATATTCCACAAAGGAGGCTTTCCTCGGCCGAACTTATTTTGAGTTTTCTTCGTTATAAGTACTTTAATTTGTTTTATTTCCATTGTTTTTTGTTGCTTTCATAAATCTATAACTAATAAATAACTCGTCAATTAATTTATCATACAATAGCATATTGATATTTTTTTATAGTAAACAGGTTATCTAAATGTATAACATATCTATAATTGATAGTCTAAATTTATCATTAAATTGGAATTTTCATGCAAAAGCTTATGGCAGAAGAAGAAAGACCTCGTGGGTCCTTGGTATATATATCTATGAGTTGAATGAATTTGGTTGTCCATTCGCGTGGGAGAGGGTAGATTATTGAGTTGAATGATCGGAGTTCGGAGGTAGTGATTTTGTCTTTTTCCCAAACCAGACTTAAACACCAAGCGCATTACATACTATATAAATTGGATATAAGATGGCTTTATATTTCTATTATCACATTATCAAGTGCTTTCATACTTTCTATTTGTATTTCGTTCCTTCTTTTTTTTGGTAAAGAGGGGTGTGCAATCTCTCGTTTAGCGTTTGTGTCTTTGGGTATCATACATTCTTAGAGCCTTCGTCCATTTTTTCCAGGAACATAATATCATATTTGATCCCTTAAAGAATCCAAGAAGTTGCAAATCAATTATTGTTTATTCTGTAAAGGAAAAAACAAAAGTTGCTTGAAAGGGTACTGATCTAGCGTTGCTGGATTTTTCTTTTAAATTATCGTTTGCTTGTTAATTGTTACTGGTACTACTTTATCCACTAACATAAAATCATAATCTTCTTGTTATGTGGAAAGGGTAATAATATAGCGTTAAAGGTTGTCCCAACCTGTTGATATGTATGTATACTCGGGAAAAACATAAGAGTAACATAAAATTATAGTTCTTCAAACAAAATCAAAGAGAAATTTTATCAAGTCATTGAGATCTTAACCTGAAGTTAAATCATCAAATCGGTTTGATTAACATCAAATAGTAATTTATATATATATATAGAGTAATCATGTATTTCTGAAGCTTAAACTAATAAATCTAATTTTGAATCAAATAGAAATAGAAAAACTAGAGTGAAACAAAAAAAAAATTATCGGTTAGAAGGATGATTGATATAGGACCGCCTATTATATATTGTTTAGTGTTGTCTAGATCCGCCTAAGATCGTCAAACCTTGATTAATTAATAGACTTGCATAATTAACATAAAGTCTTTCTTTTTTGAAGTTAATAGTTAACATAAAGTCCGATGGTGTTATCAATGGTGTGTAGAGCTTAGTACATATAAAACAAAAATGAAACAATAAGAAACTCGATGAGCTTAAAAAATGAACACGAATTTACCTTGTTTCACCACATTCTTGGAATTTGGTCTAATATAGTTGGCGGGGGAGTACATAGGATCGGTTAACCTTTGACTTAGGAGAAGTATAAAGGAAGAACTGTTAAGCATAACCGATTTGGTTTTCAGGGGAAGAAGAAGAAGAAGGGTTTTGAAGAAACATCTTTAGTTCCTTGGCCACTTGCACCATTGTAGGAACTTCCCCTCTAAGACCAATTAATGCATCTTTCCGAGAGAACAAGGAAAGCTTCCATTCGGAAACGTTCTTCTTCTGTAACTTCACGCATTTCTCTCTAACATCTCTAGATCTACGATCTCATCAAGTCGCCCTTCCCCGATGGGTTTAGACAAGCACTTTGAAAACTTATTTTTTACTAAAGTTTGCCGATCCTTCCGACCACAAATCTCACGAAATCTTTCCTCTCTTGTCAGAAGCTTTTGCATGAAAATTCCAAAGCCGAACGCATCAGTTTTCTCCGACACTACATTACAAATCTTATAATCATCATCAATGTAATCGTACGCTCCCCTTACCTAATCAAGCTTGACAAACGTTTGTCCTTCTGGAATCGAAACGCAATAAGAGAAATCACTTAGTTTTGCGACACCATCTTCGTCCAATACGATATTCCGAAGGTCTATATTACTATACACGAACGAAGGGACTTAGGAACGCAGTGTGAAGGTAAGCTAAAGCAATTGTAATATCCTCTAATATTTTTATCCTCTTTTCCCACGAGACTACCGTCTACAGTTGAATATTGTCTATCTGAACCATAATAAACCATGAATGGAGTTTCAATCTCTAGACAACATCCAGCCAACTTTATGAAATTCTTGTGACCACTCACCATAGATGATATCGTTATATCGCGGGACTCGGGGTAAAGGTCTCTAGGGTAAAGACTTTTATAACCCAGTTTCGCCTTTGTCACAGCCTGCCATATAGTTAAGAGACGCGGAGATAATAAGAAAACTTTAGGAGAGAGAAGAGAGAAAAATAGAGGAACGATTGGCCCCAACCAAAATTGCATTCATCGTTGGATCTCACATCTTGTTTATTTAGATGCTAGTTTCGTTGATATACTCTATTTCATACGAGCTGTAATGCAATCGAGTTCAAAAAAAACAAATATATCTATATAATTTACCAAATTTCAAGAACTAATGCGTTACGGAGGCTAATATTTGCACCCTACTTGTTCTCTTGTATAAAGAAAATGTATTGAAAACTCACTTTAAGAACTAATTAGTTACGACGGCTAGGGGCCAATCTCGTTCTTTCTTAGTTTTGATGACCCTCTTGTTTTTTACACACCATTCTAAAGAGAGCAGCCAAAAGCTAAGCTTTCAGTTGGTGAAAGTCTGGAACGATCCAACCGTACGTAGAAAAAAAAATTTGTGTAATACAATAACGTTATAGTCGTTACTGACATCGAAAAAGCATGTTATGATATGATGTATTTTTCGCCAATTGTTTTCATGGTGATGGCTGCAGAAGTGAGAGAAATACAGTTTGCGTGTCCCCTCTTTTTCTTTTTATAGATCATGCTGACTAATACCTGTGTTGCATTAAAAATACTGAAGCAAGACAATGTGCACTACTTTGAAGTGTGCTCTTAACTCCGAATGGTCAACACTGCAATTGATACTATCCAACTACAAAAACGGATATCATAAACGGCCTCATGCTATCAATAAGTCTCTTTTTCTTTTCAATTTTCTTTGATCAGTGTGAGAGCATTAGTTGACCATTTTATGAACTAAATGGTCTTGGGCTAATAGTATTTGGGCTAATGGTATTTGAGAAAGAAATTCAATAACTATTACGGAATTAATATTTTGGTATGGTTAGAGACACGGAACCAACACATGAACATGCTGCAAACATGTGGTTAATATAGATTCATTAGGAGCCAAAATACCTCTATATAATACAAAAAAAAACATTTTATGAACGTGTATATATATATATAACTATATCAACCAAAATATCCTAAAAGAGCAAATAATAACAAAAAATAAAACTTTGACTGCTCCTATCGTATTTCCATAAATTCTAATGACATGATATACTAGGATCATGTCATATATGCAAAAATACTGATTTAGTCAAACTCCATAAATGCGAATATACTAATATATGCTAATACTTCTCTTACCCAAAATAAAAATAATTTTAGCAAATTTGGATGATGTAGTTATAAAATACTTAAATGTAAGGTTGGAAATTGAGAATTTCCTTGTGGAGGGAGTCCTATATAAATACAATGATTCGTCACGAAGAACTATAAAATTATAAAACAGGACACATCTTCTTCTCAGTACAACTAATACTGAAACTATACATAATGGGTATCACTAAAATCTCTGTAACTCTTTCTCTTCTAATAGTATTAGCGATTTCGTTGTCTTACGATAACGTTTATGTGTCGGGTATGTTACTTACTTGCTTCTTACAATATTTTTTCTTTTTGTTTGCTTGTTATGTTTCTCGGTTATCTTTATTCATTTTTAAGAACGATATTTACGTTTATAAATACATATATTTATATATACTTATTTAAATATAGTATATGATTAGTAATTATTATATAAATGTGTGTAAGAGTATATAGTTGGTAAAATATGTATTATTTTTAAGAACTTTGAGAAGAAAAAGCCATTATTTGGAGATGTAATATATATAAATATATAATATAAACGTGGAGTTGTATATGTGCAGCGATTGAACCAGCAAAAGGACCTTTTCGTTGTTATGCAACATGTGTGGGAATATATGATGATCATGCATGCTTCCATGACTGCACACCTAAAGGGTTCGATCATGGATTATGTGTAAATCAACGTTGTTGTTGCTTCAATGATAGATAATTGATCATACTCTCAATATTTGGCGAACTGGATTTGGGATTTTAGAAGATTTACTCTTTGCACAACAACAAAAAAACGAGAAGATTTGCTTTCTTAATTATTGTTGCCTTTCGACTTCTTGGTAATGAAATAATAAAAACATGATTTACTAGATTAGCGCTTTTACAACCTAAAATGTTTTCCTCCAGGTCTCTGTTTATACACTTGAAATAATTAGTCAATATTGTAAATAGAATTGACGCAAGCACTCAATTAAATTAAAGAGAGTCTCAAAATTAGAATCTCTTTTAGTAGTAATACCCAAAAGGCCAAAACCAATCATTGCTTTAGAATCCCCTTAAGTTTGAACCAATGAGAGCACGTCATGTCAGTACACTCTTAAACTAATTAAAATGATAAAATCCCCGTTGAAGATAATGGGATTCTCATTTCTCAGCATCTCGACGCAGCGTTGATTTAAGGAGGAGACTTCCATGTCGTATGTATCTAGAATCGTTCCCGAAAGTTTTCGACCAAAAGTATTGCGAGTTTGTTGATATGTGTAGTACCGTAGTGGTTTGAGATTCTGTGATAGCTTATGCGAAACAATTTTCTAAGGAATGTTCTGTAGAGCATATAAGGAAGTAAATCATATATGATTGATATGCAAATATTCTTAACTTAATAAGTAAACTAACTAAGCAAAAAAGCTTCGACTACTCAAATACTCTGCCAAAAGACATCCACAAGACCAAAAATTGTACGTGCTTTGTTTAACAATTATCAAACCGCTACTGACTCACAGAATCGGAAACCTTATCTATGGGTTAACATAGCATTATTATTACAGACAGAGTTCTTACAACTTACAAATAAAAATAAGAAACTAGATGATAGCAAAAGATACGAAATGATGATAAAGAAACTAAAACAGAGATAAATAAAAAACGATCCTAGTCTCAGAGGGACGACTCCTGAATGCGTATGACTAAATCCTGGCCCTCCGTAAAAGAAGTGAGTTCCCCATTCTTCGTCAGTGTCCAAATTCTTGACGTCATAATATTTATTGTCTGCGTTTGTTTCTAATCTTTGAATCGGCTGGAAGTTGTTGTTATCCAGAATCTCTAGGTTCCGGAAAAAACTTGCTTTTCCAAAACCTTCAATGGGGAAATGACCCGATCCCATTTGTGTCTTTGTGTGTCTACCGAAACTATGAGAGTCTGCGATTTCACCGCCCCAGTGTATTTTGTCCGCGTGATCTAGACTCGTAAAAAGCTCTGCTGGCCAGTACCCTACCATCACATTATCTGACCCCAAGCTCAGCCACCAGTTTCCATGTTTTCGATCCTATAATTTATTTATTTGTTAATTACAAAAAAAGAGAGAAAGTATGTATAAATTTGATAGTAAATGCTTTAATAAAATAAACAGATACTAATATATAAATGTATAGCGAGAATTTATTTTTGTTGATAAAAAATATATATTGAGAAACTAACCTTCCAAACCTTAATAGTAATTTCGTATTGTCTTCCTCCGAAAACAGAAACAGGACTAATGGCACCTCCCAGAACGATATTGCTATTCGTTTGTATAAAACCGGGACACCGAAGGTTGTAGCATCCTGTTGTCTGGTATGTGTCACTCTAGAAATTCATGCAAAAATTCATAAACCATGTTAAGTTCACCAAAATGGCAAAATTTTAAAACCCTTGTATCCAGTTTTCTGTTCTTTTTTTTTTCTTTTTTCTTTTTTTCAACATTATTGTTCTAAACTCAAACAGGCCAGCTCAACATTTGTATAGGCTTTTGGGCAAATCCGCATTATCTTGTTAAAATTGATTAGATTTAATATAGACTTGATTATACAGTTAAATATACATAGACTTTTTGTTTTGTTCAAATATATACATAGACTCATAGTAGTATTAATCTCCTTTTTAGATTGGTGATAATAATTGTATAATAATAATATACACTTAGAAATATAAAATAAATTGAAATCATACATACCGTCCAAAAAATAAATAGCCTTGGCTTGTCGTCATTATACAACTGTGGATACACCTAAATAGTTGGATAATAAAAAGAATATATTGTATTAGATACACAGATATATTTGATTTTTAAGTGATTAAAACGTATTAGATATTATGTAATTAATTCTGAAATTATATAAAACAAACCTGCCATCCAACTTCGATTGTGTTGAGATTATTATTCTCATAATCTCCCGAGGTAATCCAAATTTGGGAAATGCTTAATTCGATATCTTTGTTTTCTACTTTTGGATCCCAAACATTAATCGTAGCTTTAGTTTCATATAGCTTTGATGGAATATCCGCAGATTTTTCTGCATACTGCATATCATTTAAATTAAATTAATAATATTTTAGTATACAGTAAATTTTTTATAAATAAATATTATAATTGCGATGAAAATATTGGATATCTTAGTCTGAAAAGAAATTTTAATAAATATGAGTTTGATTCAAGATTTAATTTAAAATATTAAGAAATTTTAAGAAATTTAAGATTTGATTTTATAAAATTTATTAGTGATTTACTAATAATAAACTTAAAATGATTAAAAATCTGAAATATTTCGTTTATATCTCTTACTCAAATAAAATGTAAAATAATTAAATTTGAATATTTTTGAAATTTTTTTAGGAGTTTTACTTTTTAAATCATTAAAATGATATATAATATTTTTTGTTAAACAGTATATCCTATAAAAATGAAAAAATGAAATTAAAAATTTCAAAATTTTAATTCCTAATGAAAATTTTTCTTTTTCTTATTTCAAGAGTTTTAATTTAATTATTTTAAATGAACTTAAAAAATTAAAAAAAAAACTTTAAATACAATCATAAAATATTACATTTGTATATTCACCCCAAAAAAAAAGATGACATTTGTATTCATTACTTTTTAATTATAAATTATCTCTGAATTCCTTGAAATCTTATCTGGTAGATTTTATTGATAAAATCCCAAATTTCTAATAAGATATAGATTGAAATTTTTTTTTATAAATAATTAATTTAATAAGGAATGATTTTAATGAATTTGTATAAATGTCAAATCTAATAAATGAGGATTTTACTTCAGAGTCTTAGTCTCTTAGAATTAAAATATTATCTATTTTCTAGATACCAAATATTATGTTTACATGACTAAAAGTGAAAAGTGAAAAGTGAACAGTGAATTAATTATAGCTTTACTTTTCCAACGTTAGTTAAATGAAAGAAAAATGAATTGTTGCAGGTCCAACCCAATTAGATAGAGTAGAAGTTCTAAGCCCAAGGCCTAGTACCATCTGTAAGAAAGTTTTAAATGATATCTCTTGATACGACCCAAAAAGTAAAACAATTTTATTTGTATGTTACGGCCCGAAATGATAAGTCACCTACATACACGTTGGACAGTGCCATGAAAAGATAATACATAAACTGTATCAAAACGTGTAAACGAAATATTAATTAAAATATAAAATTTATATCGAAAACCATTCATTAATTAAAATATAAAATTTATAATAAAAATTTATCTATTAGTTATTGGCAAAATGACAAATTGTAATCAATCAGGTTTTTCGTTGAATCATAAGTAAACAAATTCAGGAGAATTATTTAAAAAAATATACATTAGTTATTTATTTCATGTAGGTGTTAAAAAATAAAAAAGCTATTTACCTCATGTATAGTAGTGTTATTGCCAGAATATCCAATTACTTCATCCTGTCGTATGGGTATAGTTCCTCTGGGACATTTTGCAGTGGTAACATGTGTTTCCCAAGTCCGCCATTTACTTTTTTTATTTAATGTAATAGTTGTAGGAATTTCTGACGGTAATTCCTAATTTTTTTTAAAAAAAAAGAAATGTTATTTTATTCTTGAAAAAATATTAACAGTAATAATTAAATAATAATTAAGATAAAAAAAACAAAATGGTAAATGACATTTTTGAAATAACAAATCAAACCTGAAATTTATGATTTTTTAATAAAATATTATCAAATGCTGGTTGCTCCATTTTGTCGATGCAATAAACAGTACCACCATCTGAACTCTGTACAAAAATAAAATTTTAAATGTGTAAAAGAAATTTAAAATGTATATAATTTTTTTTTTATTGCATACCTAGTAATATAGCGATAAATTCAGTTGCTATGATAATTAATAATTTACGTTGAAGCCTATATTTCTTCACGAAATAGAACTCATGTTGATCTGAATAGTATGAATGAAAACTTAAAGATTATTTAACCAAAAACTATACGCTAAATTAAGCCTAAAAATAGTACCTGAATGTAGTCTGAATGAGCAAATGCGATGAACGCAAGAAGAAAGACAACCCGTAGAAGAATCGCCATGATCTGTGAAAATAAGAGCAAATAAACACACAAGAAACGGCCGTTAATCTCAGAGTACAAACACTTCACCGGTAAGAAAACTTGTATTTGATGGGATATATAATCAGCAAACAACAACTAGAGGGATTGATCGTCTACGAGGTGATGTTGCAAGGAGGTTTTCTATTAGTCCTTTTTCGCTATAATACAAGAGACCCATAATACAATGGTGCTAAATTTTAAAATATAATATATAATACATTGAGCTAAATTTTCCAGATTCCTCTAGATCACTACTAAGCCACACAAAGAACGGTTTTCTGAAAAATGTGAAAATTAATCAAGATTACTCTCAGAGCAAACCCAAAGAAATGAGCAGCATGGTGAAGATGGGTATAATATTCGAGCAATCCATCGAATTGGTCGGTTCGACAAAGAGTTGAAAAGCATAAGCAATTTGAAAACTTTTGTATCTGTAGATAGAAATTAAACTCGTAACAGCTTACAATCCAGAGAAGAGCCAA
This sequence comes from Sisymbrium altissimum, assembly GCA_900406495.1. Classification (NCBI taxonomy): domain Eukaryota; kingdom Viridiplantae; phylum Streptophyta; class Magnoliopsida; order Brassicales; family Brassicaceae; genus Sisymbrium; species Sisymbrium altissimum. The sequence goes on along the minus strand of OVBI01000034.1, from coordinate 66,339 downwards.
GAGATCTACACGTCTAAAAACCAAACCCTAATGAAATCAAATTAAAACCTAAAATCAGTAGAGGGAAAAACAGGATTGTACCTACGGGGAAATGTAAACAGGAAACTCTCTCTCTTTGTCTCTCTCCGGCACCCGGCACTCTTCGATGACGGCTGCTTCTTCTTCTCCGTCGACGACTGGTAAAGAAACTTCAGCTCAAGGCCTTGAAGGAGATCAACAACTCCCCTTACGAGAAAAATGTCTTTTCTGTTTTCTTTGCGTAGTTTAGGGTTTTTTGTGTGTGTGTTTTGATTCCAAGAGCCGCAAATCTCAGAAATAAACTTTGCTTTCTCGGGATCTTTCAGCTTCTCTCTCTTTCTCTTTCTTCTCGTGATCTGGTTTTATAATACAGAGATAGTGTGTACCTCGCTCTCGCATTCTCTGCATCTCTTTTTCTTTCCGCTTTTAGAATTAGAATTCCTCGCTTAAGTTAGGTAGTTTTCGAGACGATTAGGGCAACAAAGTTATGGGGGTAGATGACTAGATGTTGCTTTTCGGTATAACGTATTAGTAGTTTTTTTAATAGATAAACACATAATGATAAAAATACATTTACAGAATAAGTAAAAAACGAAAGGTATAAATCCTACTGCATCAACAATAGGTCTGCATGATCTTTAAGATAATTAACGCTTTTGTGAGTTTTTGTTTTTTTCTGATTTGACTAAAGAAAAAACCCATGCGAAGAAGACATAAAGCAGTCCGTGTTTACTTAAACGACAAAACAAAAATGATTTTAGAAAACTGTGACGTCCCCAAATTTATTATATATGGGCTATAAATAGATATATACATTCTTTTGATAAGCTTATGAAACATTCGAAATAGAAACCTGGGGACACACGCTCTCTCTTCAATTATCTTTTTCAGTTGGGTGGAGGGAGCTTTTATTTCAGCGGGAACCACCTTTTCCTTTCTTTGTTAACTGAACAGATCGATTATCATTAATTGCCGTACTTTGTAACAACATGTGCATTGGAATCTTATTTAAACAAATAAGTGAATAAAACAGACAATTTAACAAGAATAATAGTGAAATTGATTTTGTTCATTAGAACGGAAACGCACAGCTGGTCAGATTGATTTAGTTTAGAGTTTTTGACTATTTTGGAGAAAAAGAATGTACAAGTAGGAAAAACCTGAAAACTAATCAAGGGGATTTTTGAATTTTCAATTCCGAGTTGTGATGTATGTATTGATGACGAAGACTATTTTGTGTGAAATTATAATACAAATTGAACTATTGTAGCCATAGAATTAATCATCTCTTCTTTTTTGAATGTCCCCAGCAGCCAAACGTATGCGTTATCAGAAGTTTGCTTCGCTATGGATGTGTTTCCAAATGCGTCAACTTTCAAAAAATTGACTACCTATTGTAGTGTACTAAAAGTCTAAAATACTAGATTATATGATTTATATGATAAGCGAGACAAAGTTTAACGGTGGGTTAATATATTGTACCAATGAATATCTTTTAACAAACACTAGAAAAAGCAGATTGTTAAAGAATTGCTCACATCAAACAAACAGCAAAGTACTCGTTAAGTAGTAATGATCAATCCGAATACCAGATATTGATACCAAGAAGTCAAATAGATATATCCTGGTTGAGTTAAGGAAATCATTGTGAAGGAGGTTTATTCTGGAAAATGGAGAAGGTGCATGGTTTGGTAGCTTTATGATAGCAAGTTGCTTCACTTCTCCATGCTGAATTTTGCATTTTGCTTTGGGTTATGTAATTAGTTCGTTTATTGTAGAAGCTTAACCAAACTTTTAAAAACCAATTTAACATTGTCAGTTCTCATAAAGTCCTCTGCCAATTGTGATGGAGTGATTAGATCTCCTTCAATTAGTCTTTCTATCTCTATTGAAAGCAATAAAAAAAAAAATCAGAAAAGGAAATCAGTGTATAGATGCTTGTAAACTAAAGTCATCTTGAGATGGTTTGCTATAGCTGCAACTAGACTTCTACGCTTTATGGGTAAACAAGCTAACTATTCTCTCATCTGCTGGCATTAGAAGAGTGTGTGTGGAGTATGGTGGATCTGTTTTTGCTTATAAACTCAAAATAATAGGTAAGTACTGATTCAAAACAATATCCTATGTTTTTTTTTATCAAACATCATCTCTATAATATATACCTCAAGATCTTGTTTGGATTACTCTTGTCAATCTTGTTATATTTATATTTCAAATTTATTCCATTCAAACAATATCTAAATTTTTAATATTATTCAATGTAAAAAAATGATCGATATCTGAATTATGAAAAGAGTAAATATATGATGAACATTTGTTAGTATTTATCCAATAATAATAATTAGAATAAACAAATTTAGTATGTGATAAATAATTTTTTTTATAATAACAAAACTTGTACACTAAAAAGTATAAAAAATAATTTTCTTTTAAGAAATCTGTTAAAGAGATTCAAAAGGAAAAATTTTGAATAAAAAAAGAAAAATATGATATTCTGTTAACACTTGTTGTTGTTATGAGATAAAACATCACAATTAAAAAGTATGGAATAAACAAAATATGAATCTACTAATCCATTTCAAAAACTAACTCAACTAGAAAAATTCCACAAACTGCAAATTTTATAATTAATTTCTATAGGTCCTTAGATGAAGTTGGGTCTAAACTCTAAAGCAATCATTTGTTTCAGCTAGACCATATATAAACATAATGCAATCTTACAACAAAATTTCCCATTATAGAGAAAATTTATGACAATTTTATAATTCCGTTATTTTTTTCCAAACTTTTTCAAATTAAAAGCGATAGAAGGAAAAAATACAAGCCACTTGGACCTTAATGTTTTAGCATAGCCCATAATAACTAAAACATCAATAATTCCAATTAACATCCATAGGAACATAATGAACCACACATCAAAGAAATGAATCGAATAATCAAAAGTCATGATACGATTCGTGAAAGTTACCATCAAGAACGAACCGATTGCAAGTGATCAAGCAGTTGAAATCCATAGTTGAAACATCTTTGAGGCCATAGTTCGATTATTTTTATGGAAGCTTGAAACATCTTTGAGGCCATAGTTGGATTATTTTTTATGGAAGCTTGAAATATCTTTGAGGCCATAGTTGGATTATTTTTATGGAAGCTTGAAACATCTTTGAGGCCATAATTGGATTATTTTTATGGAAGCTTGAGTATCTATTTTGCATGAGTAAATGAATCGACTGCAGAATAGCATCTGTGGATTTGAAGGTCTGCCAATGAAGTCTTTGGTTTCTCTCAGTCCAGATGGAGTAAATGACACTTTGCCATGCCATAGAGGTAAGTCGTCCTTTCACCACGATAATTTTCCAGCTAGGAGAAAAAAAAGAAGAGGTCAAGTTATCCATAAAGGAACACAAATTCCGGGAAGTAAGGTCACTTTTCTAATTAGGAAATACAAACATAGCTCAATGACGTTTGTTACTTCTTCATCTTCAAAATAGTTTAAAAACCAATTAGGAAATACAAACATAGCTAAAGTTCTTTATAAAATTGTTATTTTTCCCACACTCATGAGTAACCAAAATTTAAGCTTTTGGTAAAGTGTGGAACGTTCCAATCGTAAGAAAAAAATGTTATACAAAACATTATATTCGTTATTTAAATGCAAAATAAATAAATTTAAATCTAAACCTAGATAATATATTTTTGAACTTCAAATTAACGACAATACCCAAATCCAAAAGAGCAAGAACTCCATGAATGTTGCATAACACCAAAATGTGTTATAGACTTTTTCTATAAAAACAAGATTGATTTTAGGGGTTTTTTATTTTATTTCCAACAACAATATACCACACGTGAATGCTCGTTTGACGTAACAAACTTCATGAACAAAGACAGGACTGTCAGTTTGTGACTAAGTCAGATAATTCATTCATTAGGAGCATCCAACCATCAGAACGATGAGATCGTTGTTGAAAGTTTAAGTCGAGGATATTTGGAATTTCTATTTCGAAAAGTGGGATGTGTATATCACAGAAGTAAGAACTTTTCTTGGCGCCTTAACATTTCAGGTTCAGCAACTATATCCCACATAGACAAACACACACCGACACACACACACAAAAAAATAGTAATATTATGTATAAGAATGCGTCAAGTAGATAAATATATACGTCTGTACGTAACGGATTCTCGCCTATGGAGAACAACATGTGACTCTGCTACATGAATTAAAACAAAGATATGTACATAAGAAAGTTGTAACTAAACTCAACAACCCTTCTTTGTTCTTTTCTGATCTTTTCCCCTTTTTCGCAAAACATACTGGAGAATATTAATAAAGCGGTGAACAAAATGCATCTAGAAATAAATAAAATGAAGATCCATTTTTTTTTCTTTGGTTTGTTTTGATTTTCATTTGTTTATATGTAAAAAGGAAATTTGGTTAGATAGATCAACCACTCCAACAATATTCTTTTGTACCTTCAAACTCTGTATTATTTAAAAACTGTTAAACTTTACTTAACAGAACTTTCAATTCTAAAGAAACAAATGTATTCATTAATTTAATTTCTACAAACCACCGAAGATTCTCACACTTTACACCGCACTAAACAATTTGAAGAACCATGCCACTTATGTGAACATAATCAATCAAATAAATGGAATCGACATATAAGTGAAGTAGAAAACTGATAAGATACGAAAGAAAGTGAAAGACTTAACATCCACGATGGAATACAACCCACCTTCAGACGATGAGACGAGGGACGGGCATGAGAAAACATATGCGCGGCAAAAAAAATAAAGAATAGTTAGTTTCTTTTACTTGTATAACATTCTATGATATCATCAAGCAGTATTGGTAAACTAGTCTGGAGTGGGAGTGTTAACGCGGTAACTCCAAGCATATTTAGGAGTTATTTAGGGGGTTTACATTCGCTATATTAATAGTTTAATTAATAATGTTGGCAAATTTTGTCTCAAAAGCATAATATGCTTGGAATTGTTGCGAGGACATCTTGATTCATGTAATTGTCGTAACACGTATGGTCTTAATCCGCTTGGAATAAAGATCTTGCTTTTGATAAATCGCGATTTAAAAATATCCGGAAGTAAACTTTTCATATTTGTAAATATAATTTTACATTCTCGTTTGCCAAATAAATGAGATGATAACACGCATAACGGTGCACAAAAAAAACATTTTGTACCACATGCAAAAGGAAACAAACGGACTGTAAGAATTACTAAAACGATGGTAAAAAGTTAAAAAGATTTAAATCAGGTAATGGAGGAGAGAAAACAAAACAAATTTAAAGTTGATGTGGATCTAATTGGTTAATAAAAGATAAGGGGACGTAATGAAGAATAAAAAAGAAATAAAGGGGGTAGATTGAAATAACGAGAGAAACGCCGATTCCGTGTTCGAAAGTGTTGAGGCGTCCTCGTGATCATCTCCTTATAATCTCTCAATCAAATCAATAAAATAAAAAAAGAAATCCTCTTATAAAAAAAAAAAAGAAAAGAAAAAGAATTACAATCGCTCCGAATTCAATCCTGCTCGAAGTTAATTTTGCGATATTATTCTGGTTGGCTTATTAAAGTTTAGGCCTTTAAAATTGATGTGCAAGTTGTTGTCTTTGGAATCTGAAGCGGGGGAGGGCTGGTGTGAGAGACAGAGAGAGAGATTCACCATTGGTTTGGGTGGGGGTTATCATCTTCTTCTATTCGCTGGTGTTGTTGATTCATTATTAATTCGATCCCATGGTGATGGCCGCAGCTGTAATTGTGCCTTTGGGCCTTCTCTTCTTCATTTCTGGCCTCGTTGTGAATCTCCTTCAGGTGCCTTTCCTCATTCTTTCCCAAACCTTTCCATGTTTTGTGTTTGATTCGCTTTTTTTGTTTTGTTTGTGTGTGTGTTAGATTCAGTTGATGTCCTGCTGCATTTGTAGATCCTATCTCTCTCCTCTTCTTCTTTTATGCTTCTCCGTAATTGGTTCACTGCTTTTTTAGGGTTTCCGTCTTCTTATTCATATATCATGTCGGTGAGTGTGTGTGTGTGAGAGAGACTAGACATAGAAGCTCAATATCCCATTCGTGTCGCTTTCCTTCATGCACTGATCATAAGAGTGTTACTGTTTCATTTTACGGTTTCTTTCAGATTTGTGTTGGTCCGATCCTCTACACTATTGTCCCCCCGACAAGAGTTTCTAGGTTGAGTAAGGAATCTTCATGTCTAAATGTTTCTGAACTTCGTTTGCTTCAATTTGTTTTATTTTCAGGCACTTTGCTATGTCCTCATTCGACCTCTCTCTAAGAACACATACAGAAAGATCAACCGGGTCGTTGCAGAAACCTTGTGGCTTGAGCTTGTCTGGATCGTTGACTGGTGGGCAGGTGTAAAGGTATCCTCTTTCTCCCTATTTAGTCAACTGATTAGGAACTAGACCTCTCTGCTTGTGTATTATCATTGTTATTCTAGCTTATAAAAGTCAAGGAACAGATTGAGACCATCGCTTTCTCATTTAATTACTGTACACATGACCATCTGTGGATTTTGTTATCTTACTTTTCAGTTTTATGACTTCCTCTCAAAATCCCTTTTTCTTTTTCCCTAGATCCAAGTCTTTGCTGATAATGAGACCTTCAATCGAATGGGTAAGTTCCTGCTTATTTAGAATCGAAATATAAAGGCCACATATATGAAAGATTCTGTAATTTCAGTGACTGTTTGCATACCTTTCTTCCAGGCAAAGAACATGCTCTTGTCGTTTGTAATCACCGGAGTGATATTGATTGGCTTGTGGGATGGATTTTGGCTCAGGTGCATAATTTCAATCTCCCTATTTAATTGCATCTTATCTCTAAACAATTGCTTGAAAGCATAAATAGGGATCAACATAGACTTCTTGGTGACCAAGTTTGTATATGTGCAACTGGATCATGTGTTGCTTTCTAGTTTCTAGTGAGTATAGACTCCACCCATGATATAAGAAATATCATAATACATTTTCTCGAACATGCTCAGTGTTATGCTGCTTACATCTTCTTATGTATTGTTTCTATTTCTTTCCTTGCAGAGGTCAGGTTGCCTGGGAAGCGCATTAGCTGTAATGAAGAAGTCTTCCAAATTTCTTCCGGTATGTGAATCTATTAGTTTACCGATGTGCTTGCTAGATTTTAAAGAAAGTACTCATCTTTAATTTTATTTCTGAATCTCTGCTAAAGTTAGAAATTTGATAACTGGCTTTGGGTTGAGAAATAGATCATTGCTTTAGGCTCATATACTTCTTCACCTTTGCATTCTGTTACATACTCTTTAAGTGTTCGTAAACATAGAATTGTCGCACACATACAGGTCATAGGCTGGTCAATGTGGTTCTCGGAGTATCTGTTTCTGGAAAGAAATTGGGCAAAGGATGAAAGCACTTTAAAGGTATGGGTTATATTCTTCTTGTGCAACTCAATTTTGGCTTTGCTCCTGTGTAAAACGCTTACTAGCACGTTATACCTCATTAGCCTGAAAAGGCAGAATCTTCACTTCCAGACCATGAGTTATGTTTGTTTATCTAAATTTACAGTCAGGTCTTCAACGCTTGAACGACTTCCCTAGACCTTTTTGGCTAGCCCTTTTTGTGGAGGGAACCCGCTTTACAGAGGCTAAACTTAAAGCTGCACAAGAGTATGCAGCCTCCTCTGAGCTGCCTGTCCCTCGAAATGTCTTGATTCCTCGCACCAAAGTAAGTTGTATTATTTGCCCATTCCTTGGGCAACTTGATATCTTCACTGTGACCTTCAAAGAGCAAAATTGTTATCCAAGATCTCAATGCGTGGTCTGGGTCAATGTAGCTTTTATATGTGGATCTATTCAATACTTACGGTTTCATCACATCGGCTTGGTGGTTGATATTGTGTTTTCCGCCCTTATATTTAGACTTGGCTTGATTTTTATTGCAGGGTTTTGTGTCAGCTGTTAGTAATATGCGTTCATTTGTCCCAGCCATTTACGATATGACCGTGGCTATTCCAAAAACTTCTCCACCCCCAACGATGCTAAGACTATTCAAAGGACAACCTTCTGTGGTAAGTAAAAATATGAATAGGTTTTCGTTAAGTAACATATCGTAGTTACATCTTGTACTCTCACACCGATAGTTTTCACTTCATATCCTTTTTCTTTTCACTGCAACTGAAACGAATATAAATTATAACTTTATATATTGTGGAATGCTGGTTTTAAGGAGTCACCTTTGCTTCCATAATGTGTTAGAAATCATAAGGCTCATCGCATCCCAAAGCTTTTTGTAACTCCCTGACGATTCCCCAATTCATTGCTGCTGGTTTCAGGTGCATGTTCACATCAAGTGTCACTCGATGAAGGATTTGCCTGAATCAGATGACGCAATTGCACAGTGGTGCAGAGATCAGTTTGTGGCCAAGGTAAAGATTATGGATTTACTGAATTTCCCACTTTTCAGTTATTGCTAACATATTTGGGTTAGATTCAATAGAGAGAAAGCTAAGAGAAAAAGTTGATTTTGACACACTTTATACAGGATGCACTGTTAGACAAACACATAGCTGCAGACACTTTCCCTGGTCAGCAAGAACAGAACATTGGCCGTCCCATAAAGTCTCTTGCAGTGCGTCTCTCAAATCATTCTCTAGGGTCCATCAAAAAAAAAAAACTCATAAAGCTCACAAATCTCTCCATCTTATTTTTCTTTTCCAGGTGGTTCTATCATGGGCATGCCTACTAACTCTTGGAGCAATGAAGTTCCTTCACTGGTCAAAACTGTTTTCCTCGTGGAAAGGCATCGCGTTCTCGGCGCTTGGCCTAGGTATCATCACTCTCTGTATGCAGATCCTGATCCGCTCCTCTCAGTCAGAGCGTTCAACACCTGCCAAAGTCGCTCCAGCCAAGCCAAAGGACCATAACCACTCAGGATCATCCTCCCAAACACAAGTGGAGAAGCAGGAGTAAAAGCTGGATCTAACAGATCAAACAAGAAACACAAACAAGAAGCGTGTCAGTTTTGTTATAAGCAAATACAAAAAAAAAAAAAAAGAAACTCTCCAAGTGAAATCCCTTGATATCATCAATCCCGTTTTGTTCAGCTACTACTATTACTACTACTACTCAGCCTATGTCTCTCTTAGTCGATTGATGTAAAGGGTCATGATCATCAAATCAACGATTTATCCCCTATAGACCTTGGGATATTTTTTGTCTCAAGTGCATAGGCATTGTATAACTTTCTACTATTAGAATTGGAATTGATCTTGAGACTTTCCCTTTTCGATAACAGTTTCTTTTTATTTTCTTTGTTAAAATCATTCAACAGAGTATGTTATCGCAAGAGCTTCGTGGACAAGGTGTAACGAATGTTAGAAGAAAAAACAGAAGTCCGTTGATGGAGTTAATTAACTACTTATGCGTTAACACGTGGAGGCAAGAAATAAAAGAGTTTTAAAAAAAAATATTTTCTTATTTCCATTTTTGAGGAAGAAATAGTAGAGCACTTATATAAGTCGGTGTGTGTATACATACATAATTATTATCATGATTAATAATTATATTAGACAGACAACACAGTTGTGTTCTCTTCAACCCTAAAACCCTTGACGCCGAATTTGAAGGAAAAATAAAAAACCTTCAACTGAGGAGGCTCGAAGCGCCGCGTTATCTCCGGCGAGAAGCAAATAGATAATTGAACTCTGATAGTCTCCGTTCTTACAGAACTCAGTCGCAATGGCTCAAACCACAGAGGTTTGTTATGTTATCGATTTCATGGCTGTTTATTATATAATTTGGCCTTTTGCTTTGATGGTTTGATGAACTTATGGTTTTGGTTTCTTCCAGGGAGCTTCCCAAGTGGTTCAATCCGTTAGGTTTAGCTTCATGACAGAGCAAGATGTCCGAAAGCACAGTGTTCTGAAAGTTACAAATCCCGTCTTACTCGATAACGTTGATTTACCTGTACCTGGTGGGCTCTACGATCCTCTCATGGGTCCGATGGACGATCGAACACCGTAAGCCTTGTTCTTTCTACGGAATTTTTTATAAAGACTTGATTTTTTACTCCTTTTGTCTTTCGGCTTGGAAATGTTAGTTATATTTTATACATATTTAGGTTATTAGCTTCAGCTGATAATGCTGTTTCTCCATGATTCTCTCTTGATTTTATGTTTGCTTAATCTAAGCTTTACTTTTCTTAATGCAGTTGTGCAACATGTGGTCAGCTCAGTCTTGTTTGCCCCGGACATTGTGGCCGTATCGAGCTTGTCTATCCTATTTACCACCCTTTACTGTTCAATCTTCTTTTCAATTTTCTGCAAAGGACCTGTTTACACTGTTATCACTTTATGGCTCATACGAAAGTGGTAAGATATATTTGTATATGTAAGTTTGATATTTTTTGTCTCTCATTTGCGTTTACTAATTTGCTTCATGTTCCTTTCTCTTTCTTGTTTTCATTTCAAGGTTGAAAGATGCGTTTCTCAGTTGAAACTCATCATTAAAGGTGATATAGTTGCCGCTAAGCAGCTGGATCCTGAAGTCACTGATTTATCAGAAGAATGTGAAGATTCTGACATGGGAAATCAGAGATGGACATCTCTTCAGTTTGCTGAAGTCACTGACATCATGAATAATTTTCTGAGGTTGAAATCAAGAAAGTGTTCATCTTGCCAAGGAAAACCTTCTAAACTAGATAAGCCTATGTTCGGATGGATTCGCTTGGTATGTGCTCTTGAAAGTTATTGGTTGTTCTAGTATCAAATTTTGTTCTTCCGATGTGAAATGTTTATATACTTTGCTTTCTTTTATTGATCGGAGTTGTAGGTCTTGATTTATTCCATTGAATCCTGATGCTTGTTCTGTAGTTTAGTGTGCGTGTGAGAAATGCCTTAGGAAGCATGATTTGCCGAGTGCCAATGGTTTACGCATTTGAAGATAAACTACCTTTGCATTGCTTCTATTTAACACTTTCCATTTCCGTTGTATTATTTCCTTGACATTCTGTTTGGGTTGAAGACTCTACTCGCCTCTTTAGATCAGCCACATATAAGGACCACATATATATATACACATATTTTAATTGATATAGTGGATTCTAGAGGATACATTTGTTGCCCCCGTACTTCTGTAGTTTGTCCCTTCAACGTCTTATTAGTGAACCTTGTACTGTACATATGTGTACTGGATTGCCGAAGAGAATTTCTAGATCCAGCATGCTTCTATTTTCTGTTTGCTTTCCAATTCTCTATGTTATGCTCGATATCAGAAAGCTGTGATATTGCTATCATTAACAATCTTTTAAAACAGGAGGGTATGTCAGGGTCCGACATTGCAGATAATGTTTTGCGAGGGATTAAGGTAAAGAAGTCCGCTGACAGTGTGGAAAGTCTTGAAGACTGTGATGACAGTGGTATCGATGGATTACCAGAAGTTGAAGATGGTGCTAAAAAGAAAAAGGGAAAATCTTCGAAAGCAGCTAAAGAGTATGGAGAGCACAAGAAGAATTGCAAAAGAGACCTTTTGCCGAGTGAGGTTTGTTTCTGATATGATTTAACTTTACAATTAGGGACATTTCTTTCACATTTTCCACATTTATAATGTCTTGCTATTTTATTACACTTGTTTCAGGTCAAGGAAATCTTAGAAGGTTTGTGGAAAAATGAGCATGAGTTTTGCTCCTTCTTCGGTGATCTTTGGCAGAGTGGATCTGAAAAGATGGACTATTCTATGTTTTTTTTGGAGAGTGTTCTGGTCCCTCCTACTAAATTTAGAGCTCCAACAAAAGGAGGTGATAGCGTAAGTAATTCTTTAATGATACTGTTTGGGCGCTTCTTTCTCCTATCTAACTTTTGTAGTTTATGTTTATTTTGTAACTGTTGGCATTGCCTCTGTGGGCCACTTTCTGTTTTCTCTTTCCTTTTCCATTATGATTTCCCGATTAACTCATGTATTTACGATTTTGTTTCTTCCAGGTTATGGAACATCCTCAAACCGTAGGGCTAAATAAGGTCTTGCAAGCTAATATAGCCCTTGGGAATGCCTGTACTAACAAATTAGATCGAACCAAGATAGTTTCGAGATGGATGAATCTTCAAGAATCAGTCAATGTCTTGTTTGATAGCAAAACTGCCTCAGGTTAGCTTCTAGCTCATCAGCTTGCTTTAGGTGCATCTATTACGAGGAGTATCCAGTATCCTTGATTTTTTTCTAGCTGTGTAGCAACTGGCTGCCCAACTTGTCGACTGACCACTATTATGGCTTATATCCGTTACAGTTAAAAGCCAGAGAGAGGGTACTGGAATATGTCAATTGCTGGAGAAGAAAGAGGGTCTATTTCGGCAAAAAATGATGGGAAAGAGAGTGAATCATGCTTGCAGATCTGTGATATCTCCAGATCCTTATATCGCTGTCAATGACATTGGAATTCCCCCTTGTTTCGCTTTGAAATTGACCTACCCCGAGGTATGATGTCATATGTCATATACCAGTAAAATACACTTGTTATCTGTCGCACAGTTTAGTTACTTGATTTGACCAGTAATCTTTTGACTTGAAATCATACGCCCCGAGATTCGTAGGTGGACAAAATTTATTGATCTGAAGTCTCATATGTTGAAGACAACTATTATCTTTGCTAGTAATACTCGTTTAAATGTACAAAGATACATGTCCGACCTGTATTGTAACCTTAATTTTTGTTCTCCGGTGCAGAGGGTGACTCCTTGGAATGTTGAAAAGTTAAGGCAGGCTATCATTAATGGTCCTGACATTCACCCGGGAGCTACACATTACTCTGACAAAGTATCTACAATGAAGCTGCCTTCTAGCAAAAAAGCACGAATCGCAATTGCAAGAAAGCTACTGTCCTCACGAGGAGTCACTACAGAACTTGGGAAAACTTGTGATGTCAACTTTGAAGGTAAAATTGTCTATCGACATATGCAAGATGGTGACGTCGTCCTTGTGAATCGTCAGGTGTGGACACATACTGTTGATTTCATTGATATTGCGTCTCTAAATTTTTCCTCAAGTTTTCTGAGGTCTTTTACTAGGCGATGTGGGAAAGTGTCATCTGAGTTGTCTGTGTTACATGTTTCTGTACTTACAAGTACTTTTCTTTTGTCATGGCAGCCAACATTACATAAACCTAGTATTATGGCTCACATGGTCCGTGTTCTTAAGGGGGAGAAAACTCTTCGTCTCCACTATGCGAATTGCAGGTAGACTCCGAGGATATGCAAATTCCCATGTCTTTGTTGATCTTCCACAAGCATTTTCATATATCTCAAGACTGACTTAAAAAACTACTTTGGTTCCAGTACATACAATGCAGATTTTGATGGTGATGAGATGAATGTGCATTTTCCACAAGATGAGATTTCACGAGCTGAGGCCTACAATATTGTCAATGCCAACAACCAATATGCCAGGCCCTCTAATGGTGATCCACTTCGAGCTTTAATTCAGGTTGTGCATCCAAGCTATTTCTAGAAACCCTTGTATTCATTTCACAAATTGGGTTATATTTATCGACCTTGTATTTTACTTTACAGGATCATATTGTTAGTTCGGTTTTACTTACTAAAGGGGACACCTTTTTGGACAAAGAAGAATTCAATCAGCTTCTCTTTAGTTCTGGCGTGACTGACATGGTGCTCAGTTCCTTTTCTGGTCGATCTGGGAAGAAAGTCACACAATCAGCTTCTAATGCAGAGCTGTTGACTGTCATGCCTGCCATTTTGAAACCAGTACCTCTTTGGACTGGCAAGCAGGTAATCATAATATCCTGCTATTCTTTTTTTTTTTGTGGGGTTCTGTTTATAATTTTGTTGGTCCTCTAACCAAGCTGGTTTTCTGGTTATGCTCTAGGTCATCACGGCAGTGTTAAACGAGATAACCAAAGGTCATCCTCCATTCAGCGTAGAGAAATCTACCAAACTTCCGGTTGACTTCTTTAAATGTAGATCAAGAGGAGTAAAAAATAAAAGTGGAGAATCCAACAAAAAGACCAAGAAGCAAAAGGTTGAGGAGTCGTGGAAACATGATCTTAATGAAGATAAACTGCTCATCAGAAAAAATGAATTTGTGCGCGGTGTGATTGACAAGGCTCAGTTTGCGGACTATGGATTGGTTCATACAGTGCACGAGCTCTATGGTTCAAATGCTGCAGGAAACCTGCTTTCTGTTTTTAGCCGTCTCTTCACCGTCTTCCTTCAGGTTTGCTCTCATGAAGTTGATCGTTTATTTTTCATTTGTTACAGAGTTTTGTATCCTAAACCTTTGTTTGAACATCTTTCAGGTTCACGGTTTCACCTGTGGAGTTGATGATCTTATTATTTTGAAAGATGTGGATGAAGAGAGGACGAAGCAACTTCAAGAATGTGAAGGGGTTGGTGAAAAAGTACTCCGTAAGACCTTTGGCATTGATGCTAATGCTCAGATGGGTATGTATATTTTGAGGCAAATCATGGACTTCAGTAATGTGTGCATACTTGCCAACATGGTCGTTTGTTACATTGTATAGTATGAAGCATGGAAATTGTAGTTTGTCAAATAAACTAATTAAGGATACTGTCTTGCCTGCAGATCCTCAGGACATGAAATCCAGAATTGAGCGAATTCTTTACGAAGATGGGGAAGCTGCATTGGCATCTTTGGATAGGAGCATCGTAAATGAGCTCAACCAGTGTTCAAGCAAGGGGGTGATGAACGATTTGCTCTCTGATGGGTTGTTGAAAACACCAGGAAGGAATTGTATATCTCTGATGACAATATCTGGGGCTAAGGGCAGTAAGGTGAGTCTTTTCTTCAGTGTGCTCGTTCCTTGTCTTTCTTCTGCAGTTTATTTAGCTCATGCCAAGTTTTCCAAACTAAAAGTTTTAATATGATTGGGAAATGAGATAGACAAGCTGGTTTACCAAAAGATAGAGAAGTTCTTGTCATCAATTTGATATATTTACTTTTTCAATGGAGCCTTTTAGTGCTGCAAGTAATATTCATCATTTCTTTTACATGTTGGCGACGTGTTTTGCAGGTTAATTTCCAGCAAATCTCTTCTCACCTTGGCCAGCAAGATTTAGAAGGAAAAAGAGTTCCCCGAATGGTTTCGGGGAAGACATTACCTTGCTTCCATCCATGGGATTGGTCACCTAGGGCTGGAGGTTTTATTAGTGACAGATTCCTTAGCGGTCTTCGCCCCCAAGAATACTACTTTCATTGTATGGCTGGACGAGAAGGGTAAGTAGCAGAAAACCCTAATGTTATTCTTGAACATAAATTCTATCTGTCTTTTTTGTAATAGTGTTTACAAAATTTGTGAAAATGGTTTCTGTATAAATTTTATACTTGTTTAGAGTTCGTGTGCTGCATTCCCTGTGATATTTCTGTTAAGAAAGAGTCTTTGCCATGTTTGTTCTGGCGCATTGTGATCAGTTAAGACATTCTGGTTGACAGGTTAGTTGATACTGCAGTGAAGACATCACGTAGTGGGTATCTGCAGAGATGTTTGATGAAAAATCTTGAGAGCCTGAAAGTCAACTATGACTGTACTGTCCGGGATGCTGATGGGTCCATCATCCAGTTCCAATACGGGGAAGATGGTGTGGATGTTCATCGGTCTAGCTTCATTGAAAAGTTCAAAGAACTGACAGTAGTAAGCATTCCTTTTCAAACGGTTTAGCCTTTTCCTTATCGGTATCTGTTTTTCGGAAACTTGCGTTGTTATTTATTTAACTTACTCTGGTTCAGAATCAAGATATGATCCTTCAAAGATGCAGTGAAGACATGCTCTCTGGATCCAGTAGTTACATAACTGATCTTCCTATTACCCTTAAGAAGGGAGCTGAGAAGTTTGTAGAGTCAATGCCTATGAATGAACGTATTGCTTCTAAAATGGTGAGACAAGAAGATCTGCTGAAGCTGGTGAAGTCAAAATTCTTTGCAAGTCTCGCCCAGCCAGGAGAGCCTGTAGGTGTACTTGCTGCGCAATCTGTAGGAGAGCCATCAACACAGATGACGTGAGTTATTTTCCTTCCTTATGTTGTGGTCTTGCTGCAAATTACGAACTGAACCACATTGGTACTCGAGAGTTATAAATCAAAAAGATAATAGGAGGATGCTTGCAACTTTTTGCCTATGCTTTTGCTTACAATTTATTTTTTCTGTCAATTTACAGGTTGAATACTTTCCATCTTGCTGGACGTGGAGAGATGAATGTGACACTCGGAATTCCACGTTTACAAGAGATCTTGATGACTGCTGCTGCAGATATTAAGACACCCATTATGACTTGCCCGTTGCTGAAGGGCAAAACAACGTAAGTTGATTTAGTTACGGTCATTTGATGGGATAGTAATATGGAATCGTAAAATTTTGGCCTGTGGCTGTCAACATCCTGATAGATATATCACGTTAATATACTCGTGAAATCGTCTGTAACTTGTGCAGGGATGATGCAAGTCATATTACTGATAAGTTGAGGAAGATTACGGTAGCAGATATCATAAAGAGTATAGAAGTGTCCGTTATACCATTCGCGGTTCATGGGAATGATGTTTGTAGTATCCACAAGCTTAAAATAAATCTCTATAAGCCAGAGCATTATCCGAAGCACACTGATATTACTGAAGAAGACTGGGATGAGACAATGAATTTTGCGTTTTTGAGGAAGTTGGAAGACGCTATAGAGACTCACATGAAAATGCTCTGTCGAATCAGGGGCATAAAGGTTAAGAAAGACAATGGTCCAACAGCTGGAAATGAAACGGATAATGATGATTCTGTTAGTGGAAAGCAGACTGAAGATGATGATGATGATGATGACGACGAGGCTGATGATCTTGATGCAGATGCTCAGAAACGGAAGAAGCAAGCAACAGATGAGCAGGATTATGAGGAAAGTTCTGACGATGAGAAGAACGAACCATCGTCTACTAGTGGAGTAGATGACCCTGAGATGGATGATGAGGATGAGAACGCAGAAGTTAGCAAGGAAGGGACCCCGGAACCGCAGGAAGACAAGGAAGAGACTCTGGAAGCGCAGAATGGGGTAAAGGATGTTCAACAACGGGGTAAAAAGGAGAGACGACCATTTCCTAGAAATAATAAAGACAGACATATCTTTAAGGAAGGCAAAGGAAAAACATTCGAGGTCCATTTCAAGTTCCGTGAAGTGGAGCCTCATATATTACTTGCTCAGGTATCTTTTCCTCAAAGCTATTACCCTTATGACTGATGTGTGCTAACCCCTCATTCTAAAGGTCGTTTATACTATTTCGTTACGCGCAGGTTGCTCAGAAAACAGCGCAGAAAGTTTACATCCAGAATCTTGGGAAGATTGAACGGTGCACAGTGGCTAATTGTGGTG
Organism: Sisymbrium altissimum; assembly: GCA_900406495.1. NCBI lineage: Eukaryota > Viridiplantae > Streptophyta > Magnoliopsida > Brassicales > Brassicaceae > Sisymbrium > Sisymbrium altissimum. The sequence goes on along the minus strand of OVBI01000034.1, from coordinate 48,943 downwards.
ATCCTCAAGTGATATATTATGGAGACAATCCAAAGGAGAGAGCAGAAATCTCCAACGAAGAAAAGAAAGCCTCACCAGCTATCCACGCATCAGGAGTTGATTTTGCTGGTCTCTGGGAATTCCAAGATAAGCTTGACGTCAGGTACTTGTACAGCAACAGCATTCATGACATGCTCAAGACTTTTGGAGTTGAAGCAGCAAGAGAGACCATAATCAGGGAAATAAACCACGTTTTTAAATCATACGGTATTTCCGTAAGCATCAGACACTTGAACCTAATCGCGGATTACATGACCTTTTCTGGTGGATACCGTCCAATGAGCCGTATGGGAGGAATTGCAGAATCAACTTCTCCATTCTGCAGAATGACATTTGAAACAGCCACGAAGTTCATTGTCCAAGCAGCTACGTATGGAGAAGTGGACAGACTGGAAACTCCCTCAGCTAGAATATGCCTTGGCTTGCCCGCTCTTTCGGGAACCGGTTGCTTCGACTTGTTGCAGAGAATGGAGCACTGAGATGAAATCATGAAGACTTTCGAGTTTGATTTGTCCGTTAAATCCTAAAGTGGAGCCTAGTGCCCAATTTTTCTGTAATTTAGATATTTGTAGTTTTGAAGTTTTATTTAGACTTTCTGTCTTCCTATAAATGGAAAGATGTATCTGCCGACATATTGAGAAAACGTTTGGAGGGCAAGGGGCTGCGTTTTTAGTGACATTTTGGATACTGATTTGATGTGTTTTACTTACGATAATGCATTAGGCCACTTTATTTGTATTCCTACCTAATATTTATGTTTGGAACCTTTTATTTTCTTAAATAATTAGGTGTGTCGGTTTTGGATTATGTGTCCCCAAAACTATTGGATCGTAAGTCTTAATCTAGTTCGGTGGACTGAATCATAATCGAAATTTTGTCTTCTAGTTTTCATCAACCGAACATGTTACACGACCTCACATATGAATGTGTAGAATCTGCAGATCATATTCAATTTGTACATATATTTTTATTCAATTTCTTTTTTTTTTTATGTTTTTATATTTAATAGTTTCTCAGGTTCGAACATGTTCTTGTCTACAGTATCAATTGTGTCAAAGTTTTGAGTACTCTATAATTTGAACTAAAATCATGAGATAAGAAGTCATATGACTGGGGAAACAATTGATACTGTAGACAAAGTTTTTTTAGCACAAAAAAAAAAGAAGTCGTATGACAGGGGAAACATGGAAATTCCAAATCTATGGTCTTTGGAATTGTACATTAAACTTTATAGCTTCCACACATTCTAATTCGAGTCACTTGAGAAAAAAAAAACACAGCACGAAAAGTGGAGAAAAATGACGACGTGTTGACTCTTGAGATTGCCCCTCGTGCTGTCTTGAAAGTCTTCTCCCCCCCTTCGTAAATTTGGTCAATCGCGTCCTGACATCTCTTTTATTTCGTACTCTCCATAGCTTCTTTTTTAAAAGAAATTATTATTTACTTATTCACGGGTAATTGTTTTTACTCGTTTTATGTGTTTTATTACAAGTCTTTGTATTTACATACAAATTCTAAATAATAAAAAATTAGTTGATCTAGCATTAGATGTGTTTCACTCCACTCAGATCGATGTCCTTCCATCGCTGCAAAAATGCTTGCATGTTTCACTAACATTTTCTTTTTCTTTCCCAAACCCAAGACCCATAGTTTATTAATATGTTCCCTCCATTTTCACCATTTTACTTTAGTTTAATTTCTTTTATGTATAATTCCAAATTCGTGGGTTAGTATTTATGCTACATAAAATCAGAAGTAGGTATGCAAAAGGGAAAACGGTAGAAAAAAAAAAAAAGAGTTTAAAAAAATATTGAAAAAGTGGATATCTGTTATAAGTATATATATATAGTATTAAAATATATCAATTTTATAAAATTCAGAATTAAATATCATATAACTAAAAATCAAAGAAAAAATCCAATTTATCCATTTTCAATAAATTCATCTGTTCTAATATTATATAGTGTAAAAATATCAATAACTTAAATTTTCCAAATAAATATTAAACAATCAGTCAAATTAGTCACTTCTCAATATCTCATAAATAATTCATACAATTTTAAAGATTTTTTTATAGATAGAACAAAAAATACAATACACAAATGTAAAATTTATAAATAATTCTAATATTTTACATATGATTTTAAATAGTTTATTTTATTATTAATTTTAAGATTTTTTAAAAAATAAATATTCTAAATAATAATTCTATATTTTTATTTATTTATGATAATATATATTTAAAATAGAAGCGGAAACTTCTAAAATATATATAAACACAACCTTTTAATATGTTTTATGAAGAGTTTTTCTTTTTAAATTATTACGGAAACGAGTTTTCAAAAAATTTCAATTTCGATTTCCCGAAGTTGGAAGTGGATATCCAATGAAGCTATACTACCTACCTAATATGTTCGTTTGTTGGCCTACTCATCTCTAATTTACAATTAGTTTTTTATGCATTAATTATTAAGTAAGATTTAATAATTAGTTTTTTTTTAATTTATAATTAGTCTTAGGTAAAAAACCCGAATCCGAAAACAAAATAAATAGTTGTTGTTAATGTTTGAATCCATATTAAACAACTAAAATAAACATACATTACTATTCTATTACATTCGCTCAAAATATATATAATTATATATTTAAGATTTAGTCGAACCGAAGTAAAACCGATTGGATCCAAACTGGAACCGACTCAAAATCCTATCTGTACCTACATAGGTATAAAACTAATTATTTGAAAGTTTCCTTACTTCATTAGTTGATCAAATGTTTTTAGATTTGAAAATTTGGGATTCTATTTCCAAAAAAATATGATTTATGCAGATTAATGTAATAATAGCTTTAAAATAGAGAAATTGTAACCTATGTTAACTGTCAAGAGATAATTAGAAAATTAGTTATCTTCTTTAATTACATTATTTTTTTCTCTAACGATTTTTTTAAAAAAAAAATAATTTTATGGTCAATTATGTTATATAATAAAACCATTCAAATTTTTGAAAATATACAAAATTTATACTTAAATTTTTGAAATAGTTGAGTTTAGATTTAGATAGTTAGAAATTTTTTATTTTTATTAATGTTTGGATCATTGGAGCATTTCTTTCTTGCTGTCTTGAATTTCACTAATTTTCTCTTATGTGTACCCACCAAACAAGAAAAGGTAGTCTAAAGATTTTAGTGAAACTTTATTTGAATGATGCACTCATTTTTTCTTCCTTTTATTAAATATTCACCCTTTTGCTTTAAAGGAAAAGAGAAAGTTATAGTTGCGTTGTTTTTAGATTTAGAAATACGATTATATTAAATAATAAGATAGCTTAAATCATAAAGTACGCTCCTATCTATCATAACAAATTATGAGATTAGTTACTAGATTGTCATGAGTGTTGTGTGTATACGATCGTGTATATGTATATAAGCTTAATAATATCAAAAGAGTAGGTAAAATAAATATACACATTAGGTGAAGCCTAGAGTTTGTGGTACACTTCCTTTAAACTCGAGTTGTCCAAAAAAAATGTAGTAGCTTACTATTTCTCTTCCACAACGTCCCCACCAGCATACTATATATCATCTATATTAATCGGCGCAATTGTGTTAGGGGTATGAATTTATAGTGCAAAGAGTCGTACAGAAACATAACTAATAGAACAAATATATGGTCAATGCAGAGAAAGAAAAAAAAAAACATAACAAAACAGATGAGCTAAAAATGATATAAAAAAAGACTTGACTAAAAAAATTCAATTAAAAAGTTTCAAAATAATTATATGTAGATATCAGTTTTTTGTTTTGTTTGGAAATACTTCGTTGAAATTTATAGTTGGTATACCTTTTTATTTTTGATTTTGTATTCTATTAGAGCTAGTGCTTGATCGTAAATCCGACTCACATATCACTGTTTGAGAAAGAATGTAAAATGACATGCGCAATTTATAGTAAGTCACGTACCTTAATTAGGAGAGATATACACCAACTTTTCACAGCAACAAATTTCACACAAAGAACAAAGTTAAGAGTTCTAACGTTTATACGATCTAAAAGAAACAGAAATTAGGACATAAAATAAAATAAATAAACAAAGGAAAAACTCTATGGCAAACGAGTACGACGAGTTTGGAATACCCAAAATATCTTTAATAACCTTATAGATATTCGATNAAAAAAAAAAAAAAAAAAAATCTTATAGACATGCCGATCAGCATCCATTCTTGTCGCCATGTCTTCACCGCGGACCCAAGGATTAAGCTCCATAACAACCCCCCCTCCCTAATATTTTTACTGCATTTAGAGCGTAATATGTCATATACACATGCATTTATTGCGGTTCTACCATTTCAACCTCAGCAAACAGAATCACTATTTAAACCTTTAGTCGTAGCATCGATAAAACTGTTCAAATAAGAAACATCACATGCAATATAATTGTTCTCTATAGAATAAATGATGTCATGACCCGACACATAGATTTTAATTTTCAACATTTATATACATAAAACGTCACATCCAAAATAAAACCTAAGCACAAAGAGGGGGTTAGAACTTAGAACCATGGTGTACACATCTCCCTCCTTCTCTTTACACTTTACACAATATATATATATATGTGTGTGTGTGTACTATTGTGTATGTGTGCGTGTGTGTGTGTCCGTATATAAAACACACATACAAATAGTCACAAGGTGTGGCTTGGGAGGGCCCAGCCTCTTGCAGAAGCCCGAAGTCTTGAAATTTTACTCAGTATGAATTTTACCTACTAAGACCCAATATTTGTCAATTTCTAAGAATGTTTCTCTAGTTACATACTAAGATTATCCATCATTATCACACGCTCTATAGGTATTTCCCATGATCATGTACATGTATGTAAATTGTTATTTCCAAGTTTTGATTTAATTTATTTTTCCTTGTTTTAACCTTTAGTCCTTGAAAGTGAATAGTGGTCAATCAGCTGACATGAGTTAGTATGATTGATAATTACATTTAATTGAAGCGGTTAATAGATTTTTAGCAGCGGTTAAAGGGGAATATGTTTTATTTTTTTTAATCGGAAAGAGGAAATATATTTTTTTTTGAAATTGGGAAAAAAGAATATGTTTCAAACTTTAAAGCGGTAAAAAGGTAAGGCAATTGATGACAAAAAAAAAAGATAAAGTAATTAAGTTAAAATAGATGATTAAATTATGGTTGCATATAATTACTAATTAGTAACAAAATGCGCATATATTTGGTTGAAATAAAATATAAAATTAGAATTTTTAATTATTATTATTATTTCTGACAAATTAAATATATTGATATACTAGAAAAAAGTTTACAGGATATACGATCAGTTGCATAACAATCGATTATATAAGTTAGAAAAATTAAAATAATTTGAAAAAAACATAACCATAGATTCCTTTTGGAAGTCTTATAAAGTAATGTCTGAAATCTGTCATGTTATTTCTTTATGTAATTTCTCTTGGATATCATTTCCAGCATGAAAATCCAAAATTTAGTTTGCATTACATTGGCTAAAATAAATAAATGAAATGTTAATTGGTGATGATTCTGAATTTTGTCTCTTTGTTTTCATCAACATATTTGATGGTTAATTTTATCAAAAATCCACTATATGGGAAATATACAAGAATATGACCAGCATTTCTTATATGTGCAAATTGGTAAAAATCGGATTTCTTATACAATTTTACAAACTGTACAAATACAACCAAGCTATTGACCATATCGAGATTGAGTCTCCCTGAACCATTGCAATTAAGTTCTTGACACCTAAGGCATGATGCTTTTTCGACTCCAATCATCTGCAATTTTCAAGACGGGTTCCATGACTGATGTCTCCAAAACAGAGTTGTTGGGATTCTTACAAACCTTAAAGCCATCAAATTCAAAACGCCATAAACTATTTTCAACAAACGAGAAAAAAAATTATAATATTATTTTGGAAAATTAAAAATTAAATACAAATATATGTACTACATATAAAACGTTTAAAATTTTCAACTGTGTGAGAGACAAACGCATTAAACCATATTACCAATTAAGATATTGAACCATATTGAACCCTATTATCTCCAAACGCATTAAACCTTATTATCAATTAAACAATAAGCTATTCCGACTTCAATATCCATTTCTACTATCTTAGGAAACTACTCCTAAAAGGAAGCACCACCAAATTTTCCCTTTCTTTAATTATGAAAATTCTCTCAAAGTGAAACATCAAACCAACTCGTTAAATTAAGAAATAAAACTATATACTGCATAACGGATGAATTTAATATACTACATAATAATTTTAATGCAACGTACTCACGTGTTTAAGTAATATATTCCTTTTATTCTAAAATGAAGCTAAATAAAATGTGAATTGTTTAGTCTTTAGATTGCAAGCTATGTTAATTAAAATGCTAAAACTGTAACCCATGTTTTTAAATCCGACTTGGATCATGAATCAGTATATCTTTTGGTTTGTCAGATCAATGAGTTAACCCAAACTAATTAATATGGATCAACTGCAGATAAATAAATTAATTAATTTTCAATTATATATATACATATATATAATTTTTATAGATATACAAACAAATATTTTCTTTAAATGATATAAAATGATCAAATATGAAAATGTATCTTAGATGATCTAACCTTTTTGTGCACCTTAATTTAAATATTATATCGATGGTAGAATATAAAGAAAAAATATAAAAATACATAAAACACTATATACATATGAGATAATAAATAACCCAAAAAAATAATTTTCCTCTTACAATAATTAAAAGCATTTAGGAATAGACATAAAATTTAAATCATATCTAAGGGAAATTTAGAGAAAAACCAGATCAAAATGAACTGATTTATTGTATGGAAGAAAATATAAATCGTTTAATAAAAAAATATTATAAAACTTTAAAAATATCTAAAATAATTGAATTTTTAGTTTTTTACTTTTTTTTTATATTTTTGTAGTTTTAGAATTAAATAAAATTAGCACTAAATTATGATCGAAACAAATCTGATTTCAGATTAACGGGTCCGATCAACCAATCGGGACTGGACTTGAAAACATTAGCCGTAAAATCTTTACTGCCTTTAATACTTTATATATCATAGCTTTAAGAAAAACAAAGGTTAACAAGTTAAAGGTTGGACTTTGGAAAGATCCATAAACATTCTTTGAAGGGTTTTTCTATAATTTTTTGCTGTATAACTATCGCATTAAAATTTTCACCATGAATAAATTAATATTCTAAAAGAGTAAAGGGAAATTATTCAGCCACTATACTATAAGATATTAGCATATACATGTACAATATACGAATTATTGGTCATGCATCTATACTAATAAATATTGCAATCGATCAAGCCTGTCATTCGAATGTGTTTAACATAATTTATCGGTTGGTCGAATTAAAAAGAAGAGGTCGAAGTCCAATGTAATAGATGTTACTGGTGAAAATAGTACTCATGTTTATAACCTACATATATTGCCAAAAAACAACATTACAATCGCAACAGTGAACATGAAATGTTCTTCGTGAACATGTGGTCCGTTTTATGCATAAATAGTGTCATGATGGATATATAAAACCAAATTGTGTCACCACGAAAAGAAAAAAAACACAAGTATATGATAATAAACTTAAAATCATGATGTTTATTAATCATCAAAACTTAATTAATTATACATGCCTAATCATCAACACATTATCTAATGTAGTAATAAAAATTTAAAAATAGCAGCAACTCGTGTATCCAAGATAGAATAGATTTTGTGAGAATTATATTGTACATTAAAATATTAGTTTGGACCGCGATATGTGGTATTGTTGGTCCATATCCGAATCTAGAATCATTAACTGAAATATACATCATAATATAGTTTGTTTTGCCTTTTTTAAAAAATGAATAATTTAATATCTTATTCAGCAATTGGATTTTTATCTGTGATTGAATTTTGATTTCTATCAACGACCGAACCTCAGATATTTATGTTATATCTATATATTTAAGTATTAATGTTTTCAAAAATCTGAAATTTCCTAATTTTAAGAAAATATATGTTTCACTTAATGTTGACAAAAATGCATATGTATTCCCTATTTTTTATTAATTTATTTTTGTGATTAAATACAAAAATTTAAAACCTTATATAATACATATTCCAATCTCCTTAATAATTGTTTAAATTTAATAATTAATAGAAAATAGTCATTTGATGCTAATTTTGCGTAATTTTCTAAAATAATATTTTTTAAACAAAAATCTAAAATATCAAGTAATAAAAACAGAAATATTTTCAATTACTTTATGTTTTCTTTAAAATGAGTATTATTTCAATATCGGATGACTTTCAGCCATGTGTTTTTATTTCCACCGACTATAAAGAAAAAAATAGTTTCCTTCCGCAATTTTGTACGACCAATATTTCATTCTTGCATTGTTCATTGATTTGCCAATATTTAATTGTGTTGGTGTGTATAATATAGAATTATAGATAGATATTGGGTAAAGTTCGGAGAAGAAAGAAAAGGAACAGTGAGGCAGGATCTGCGGTGGGGATTTGGACATTCAATGATCTTACCGTTTGAGGGAAAGCCGACCAGTGATGCGCACACCAATGTAAATGCTTCCCCTTTTTTTCTTACAAGTTTTTTTCTAATATCTTCTAAAATAAAATGGTATTAGTAATTAGTAATAACATAAGCAAAAGTATATATATATTTGGTATTATTAGATTAGTCTTCCATGTAGAATAGCAATAGAAAATCATAATCCCAAAAGCTTAATTAACGCTAATACATTTCAATTTTCTCTAGGGTCCTCGTACTTGACTAGCCATTTTCACTCATTGTTGAATACTTGAATTCCCATGTGTTTTTATTTTTATTTAACATTATGATTATTGGAGAGAAAAAAATTCAATATTATAATTAAAACTTTTATGATGAAGACGAATTACATTATATGCGAATGTATACTCTAAAACAAATCTCAAAACTAACAAAAATCAGGGATAGTATTTCAATTTTAGCACAAAACTCACAAATTCGTAAATATTGTCTTAATATCTTTTAGGGTAATTGATAGATACTTTGTTCTGTTCATACAAATCAAAAAGATAAATAAAAATATTTTTCATCTAATTTATTTGTTTATTGATAATGTTTTAATTATTCATTTTTATCATTCACATATTGTAAATATTAAAACTCATCGTTTGGCATGTATAAAGTAATTCTTTTTTTTTTGCACAAGCAGAGTAATTCTTTATTTCTTATGAAATTACCTTTGTAGATTTTATACCATAGGTTAAATTTATAAGTTATTTTAATAGATCATATTTTTGAAAAACCATTATAAGTAGTAGTGAATATATAATTTGGTATTGTATATATATACCTTTTGTTTTTTTCTCTTTTGTAAAAATGTTCACATATATAATGATATTTATGATTTTTTCTATACTAAAGGATGTATGAAACTAGAATTATGGCATAAAATATTAATATTCGTTTATTTATAAATATTAACTGATAAGAGTTTTTTTGTCATTTTATTTTTGAGATTTTTATTTTGATTATTATTGATTTTTAAAAATAATTTTTGAATGAAAATTATAATTCATTCTCTTAAAAAAAATGACGAATCATCCCATTTATATTTAACGAATCTGAGGATATCCGAGTTTTTTATTCTTACACTCATCAAACAAAATAAGCTATTAGGATCTGAGAAGATAAAGTTAAAAATATTTCTTCCTCAAGATTCTTTGATATCTAAATAAATATTGATCAAGTGAAAGTGAATTTCTTAGGTGGTGATTGTTGGTTTTGGTTTAATTGTCCTACTACAGGATTGGTGCAATCATCTGGTGAAGAATGAAGTATTTGAAATATCCAGTTGGACATATGAGGAAAGTTAGAGTTCTCATATATTACAGAAGAAATATGGATATGATCATACATGTGGACGAGAGATTCATCAATCTTCTCTATGTTTATAGTTTCTCATCTCTTCGTCAATTTTTTTATCCCATTTTTACTTTTTTTTCTTATAAGGATCTTATATTTATAAACCAATACTTAGAGGCAAATGGTCCAATCCTATGATCTCCTATGATTTAATCTGGCTGTGTTTCTACTTTTTAGATTGGTTGGCTGTTAACACAGAATAAAATTATTTTTGAATGCATTAATAACTCTTCGAAAAAAAAAACTCAAATAAAATATATCTTTAAATCTACATAAAACCTCTTTAGTAGCTAGCTAATACAAAACTAGTTTCAACACTATTTTACAAAATTTAAACTGTTTAAGACTATTTTTTTTTTAACTCTCAAACTGATTAAAGAAAAGGCCTTACTTTTTTTGTTATTTTTGTTGTTGTTGAGAAAAGGCGTTTAAGATAAGAAAATTTGTTTGGGATGAGAGCCAATCTCCAAAAAGCAGTGACATTATCTCTGTAAGATGTATCTGCACCTCATATGCTTTATTGTATTTTCGTTTTCCTATTTTTATACATATTCTGTTTTACCCATACTAGATATAATTAAATAAACTCCAAGTATATACGGCCAATTTATTAATATCGAGTAACTTTTTGTTTTGTCATAATTGGTTAAAGATTACTGTCTGCATGGTTGTTATTCGTTTGTGTAATAATTATATATATATATATATATATATATATATATAATATACTTCAACGTAGCTAGCCCTAATCCTCAATGGCTATTCATATTAAAAGTATATAATCCATAAGTGTGGAATACTTTAGTACGTACTTGCATGATTTTAGTACGGCAAATTAGTAATCTAAAAACCCTGTTTTATTGTACAATGAACACAATATTATTGCCGGTTCGTCTATAAACCTTACATATAATCATATCTATAATTATTAATCAAACTAGATATATAACTAGAAATAAAGAAAAAAAGGTTTAGAGTTTTGCCTCATTTTAGTCGTCTAAGAACTTACGATAACCAAATCATTATATCCAAAAATAATCTTACATTTTTTTTAATGTAAACCATAGTTTCAATTTGAGTACATGAATTCAGATTTTAATATATATGGCATACGAACAAAAGTTATTTACACGTCATTAAATGGTATTGCATCCGTTATAATAAACAAGGTATTAGACATATTCAAATTGGATTTGAAGGATTAAACGTTTAAAATTCTACAGTTTAAGAAAATGTTAACGCAGAAATCTCTCAACAACATTTGAAATAATAATGTAAATATGCGATTAGAGTTTCGTCTATAAAATAACTAATCAGACATATTAAATTGGAAATCAAGAAACACAAATAATCAGTAATTTATAGAAATGTATTTATCTTTTGTTATTTTAAAAATTGTCCATTTTCTTTTGTCACAACTCACAAGTAGAATGTTTTTATTTCATATAGTGAATTCCCATGTATATATATTTTAAAAAACTGGAATTCCCATGTATATCGTCTACTCTACGAATGTTATTTCCAAAACACGTTAATCAGTCTTAACCGCACCGTTTTTTTCTTTCTAAACCGTATTCTTTTTAACACAACCTCCAGTTAAAAAAAGGTGTCTCGAAGGACCTACATATCTGAATGAAATAATTACTTTGCGTAGACTAATATTCTTCGTATTTGACCTGCTCTTTTAGTTTTGTATTTCTTGTTTTCGGGTTAAAGTCTGTTTTTAGTTTTCACTTCAGGGTGCACCAAAAATAAATCACTCCATAATTTATAATCTCTCTCTCTCTCTCTCTCTCTCTCTCTCTCTCTCTCTCTCTCTCTCTCTCTCTCTCTCTCTCAACCAAAGAAAATCTCTCTTTACAAAAAAAAAAAAGACCTCTCTCTCTCCCCCATCCCATCACAATCTCCATCTCCATCCCTGTGTCTTCTTGTATAAAGATAATCCCACAAGAGTAAAAACTATTCCCTTCTCTCTTTCTCTCTTCACCATGACTGATCCTTATTCCAATTTCTTCACAAACTGGTTCAAGTCCAATCCCTTTCACCATTACCCTAATTCCTCCACCAACCCTTCTCCTCCTCCTTCCTCTTCCTTCTTCTTCTTCCCTCACTCCGGAGACCTCCACCGTCCGCCGCCACCACCAACTCCTCCTCCTTCCCCTCCTCTCCGTGAAGCCCTCCCCCTCCTCAGCCTCAGCCCCGCCAACAAACAACAAGACCACCATGGCCAAATTCAAGAACCACCTTCAACTTCCATGGATGTTGACTACGATCATCATCACCATCACGATGATCATAATCTCGATGAAGATGAACATGACGTCACCGTTGCTCTTCACATAGGCCTTCCAAGCCCTAGTACTCAAGAGATAGCCTCTTTGCTCATGATGTCTTCTTCCTCCTCTTCCTCGAGGACCACTCATCATCATGAGAACCTGAACGACAAGAAAGATCTCGACAACGACTACCATCACGGTGGCGCCGGAGGAGGAGAAGATGAAGATGAAGATTCAGTCGGCGGAGACGGTGGATGTAGAATCAGCAGACTCAATAAGGGTCAATATTGGATCCCTACACCTTCTCAGATTCTCATTGGCCCTACTCAGTTCTCTTGTCCTGTTTGCTTCAAAACCTTCAACAGATACAACAACATGCAGGTTCTTAAATCAAAACTTGCTCTAATCTATATCTTTGTATGTTAATGTATGCATATGTTTTGAAGAATTCGTTTTACTTTCCATGTGTCAATCACTTTGTTTCTTCATTTTCCGACTAAAACCAAAAGGTGAAACCAAAGAAAATATGTTTGCTCACTAAGTTTCCTCGAAAAGACAAAAAAAAGTTTCACCTTTAATCGGTAAATACTGTTTTCAAATCAATTAAATGACGTGTCTTTGCTCTCTTATGCATGAATAAATCATTGCATTACAAAGAACCGAGAGACTTGAGACTGTGAAGACTGAGACTGAGATTTAACAAGACAGTAAATGTTCTTTATGTCTTTAGTACTTTCAGAGTCTCTGTGGCTTTGCTGCTTTTCTCTCCAATATTGGCAAGTGTGTCATCCCTTTTTTTTTGTATGAGAGTCTTTTAATGTCTAACGTGTAAAATAACATTACTCCTACGATTTTTCTGATACCTATATCCAATTAATATACACAGATATATGTATGGCTTCATTTTCTCTATATATGAGTTTGATAAGATCTTGCAATGAACATGAACTAAGCATCTTGCTTTTTAGTTTACCATTGATTAATTTTTTTACCCTAAGCATGCATTTATATATCTTATTATTAACTATTTTAGTTTATGAAGTCTATTTCTATATTTATTACGTATCAGCATTTGTGAAACATGGATTCTTGTCTTCTATATATATATATATTTCAATGTCGATATGCGAGTTAATCTATGCATGCTGGTTAGAGTTATCATAACATCTTATAATAGACACATGATTACTAAAACGGCTAATAAATACACATACCTTATGAACTTTTCGGACATACTATGATTCAAACCCTATATGATCATATATATATAAACACGATTTGTTTACAGATGCATATGTGGGGACATGGATCACAATACAGAAAAGGACCCGAATCTCTAAGGGGAACGCAGCCAACTGGAATGCTGAGGCTTCCGTGCTACTGTTGCGCACCAGGCTGTCGCAACAACATTGACCATCCAAGGGCAAAGCCTCTAAAAGACTTCAGAACACTTCAAACACATTACAAGAGGAAGCATGGAATTAAGCCCTTCATGTGTAGGAAATGTGGAAAGGCTTTCGCGGTCCGAGGGGACTGGAGAACACATGAGAAGAATTGTGGTAAGCTTTGGTATTGCATTTGTGGATCTGATTTCAAGCATAAGCGATCTCTGAAAGATCACATCAAGGCTTTTGGAAACGGCCATGGAGCTTATGGCATTGATGGGTTTGATGAAGAAGATGAGCCTGCCTCTGAGGTAGAACAATTAGACAATGATCATGAGTCAATGCAGTCCAAATAGCTTATATAAATTAGTATAAGTACTTAGTAATTCAGTATATATATATATTTATTCTAAACATACCTAAATCTATGGACCAAGTTTTGATGGAGGTAGGGCTTTTCTAGTAAGAGCTTATATCATCTAATTGATCATAGATACAAAAAAAAAAAAAAAAATGAATGAGGATCACTTGGAAATTTTCAAAATTGTATCTCTAGTTTTCTACTTAAATTTATTACAAGGCAATGTATAACTCTAACTAATGAGGTTCTCCACGGTATCTGCTGTACTTGTATTTATTATTTTTGGCATTAATTTACTTTTCGTTTCGAATGAAATAAATCATAAAACGTTTAACTTATATTTGATAGGATAGTAAAATACTAGAAAAGATGCTACCCATTCATGCATGCATTATGTTTAGAATTTTCTCTAAATATACTATATTCTAGATCATAATGAATATTTCCACAATTTAATTCGAGTAATAATAGATTCTATTTTTTCTTCTGAAAGACAGTTGTTTTCTGGTGGAGTTATCTTTGAATTTATTTTTAATAGTTAAATAATGCTACTTAATTGTCTAGTGACATCATGGAGAATAATGAGAGAATGGACACTAGAGAATATTACTACTCAAGTGCTGAACTTTCTTAGGAAGATCAAATATCAAGTTATACACTATCATACTTCATTTATTGTTTTAAAATGATGTGATGATGCTAGACGGATGCCATATGGTTGAAAAATATTATAATACATATATGTATGTGGATCTTTTGTGTTAGTTATTTATTTATATGTTGCTCTAATAGTCAAGAGTTAAATCCTTCAATCGTTTGCCATATACCTTATGTTGGATATCATATTTACAATCCAAAATACATAGTTGGCTGTCTTACCCTCACAGGCTAACACCGTACGTTCGTACCAATGAAAAGAAACTCATTAATTCATTGTTGATCAGCGCAATGAAAATTTTGAATTTAAATGGTCACAAATACTCCAAAAATCAATCTTTAAAAATTTGCATATGTTGTTTCGAAAAGATTGCTAATTTGTTTAATATAATTAATTATATATAACGCATAATATAACGCATAATATAACGCATAATAATTTAATATATAATGTATTAGTTGTTATTCAATCAATTTTTTTTTCTTTGTGCTAAAGCATGTAATTAAATTTTCGATCGATTTTTTTTGTCGGATTCTTCGATAAAATTGTCCTATGCACTTATGTTCAGACTAATTTTTCAGAATTAATAATCACCATATTAATTTTGCATTTGGTAACGTAAATGCAGCTAGCCTATTAAAGCCAATTATTTATCTTGATAAGGTAACAAATCATACTACCGGACTGCAAGTGATTTTCTTGTTGTTGTAGTCACAGTTTTTGTTGTGTGTCAGTTTGTTGGTATAGGTAAGAATTCAAGATCCAATTTGGATCTGATTGTGTAACTAGGATTACAGTTAAAGAGAGGCTTTTCTTCCTGCAAAGAGCTTTTTCAATATGCTCTCTTTTTTTCTTTTCTCCTTTTTGTGAGTGGAGAGACATATTTGCTCGTTGAAGGAACATTATACCTCTTTATCTATACTTGATTCAGTTTTATAATTTATCTTAAAATTCGAAACCAAATGATTATCTCTTGATCGAGGCATATATATACATATATACACATAGCTAGATATTGACCTAATTTTCATTTATGTATAAAGGTATGGGTGAACAGTGAATATTCCTTTAGTGCTGCATATGCATACGTATGCATGCAGTCATGTGTATTCACATGTATGAATGTACACGAAGATGATGATAAATGGGTGAAATTAAAGAAGGGGCAAAAAGTAATGTGAAGGAGAGTGATAAAAAAAAACAAAAGAGAAGAGAGTGGAGCCCTAAGGGTGTGATGGGTTGGGCAGATTTGGGAGCAAAGATTGATGGTATCAACAGTTCTTTTTTCCTCTCTCTCTCACTTACTGTTATTTGATTTGACATCTCATTTTTTCTTTGACCATCTCTCTCTATCTACACACACACTCACACAAATGACATAACTTTCATAACTCCTCCAATGAAAACCCACATGCTTGCTTCTTTTGTATTCATTTCATATTGAAGGTTACACAACTCTTTTTTTTTAGTACTCGAACCAAATCTAAAATGCTACACTAACTGAGTCCATATACCGTAATTTAATAATATTAACTACTATATTTTCTAATGTAATTTCGAATTATGGTTATCTTAAAACCAACTTCGATAGATTCAGATTGATAAAATAGTTTCTGCATTTTTAGCTACAATATTGATCTTCGTATAGAATTAATACGATAACATGTCTATGTAGACTGTAGTAAATGCTAATATTTTTAAGGATGAAAACTTTGGCATCAATTTCATGAAAATAATTGGGGAGAACCCTTAAGAATATACACGGTGATCTACGAAGAAGATATATGCATGAAGCCCACTTTTGTAGTGAGTGATGTATATAAATATAGTGCATGGATTGTTGTTACATTGGTCACAAGCTGCAATTAAACAGTAGAAAAACTGAAAAGTTATAAACGCACATCTTTAAATTATGTAGGATTCAGACAACATTTAATACCAATCAATTTCCTACCCCTTTGTTGGGAGATATAGACCATCCCTACCTATCTTCCTTTGACCCCCTCTCATCTTCCCAACAATTCTCCACATTTCTCTACCGATATAAATTTAGATTGGTATATAAATATATACTTAAGTGGTTCCTATTGAATGTTGTTATATCATACCCTCCTAAAATGTAGTAAAAAATTTCTTTGCTCGCTTACCATAATTCTACTTTCGAAGAAAACGTTAACCTAACATTTTATAAACCATAGAAAACCTCTATATTAAATTTTTGTCACTTTATATTTGTTCGGAGTCTATGTATTATATTATATTTACATACTTTTTATGTTCTGTTATATAAAATGTTTAAGAAATTTTTTCTTTTTCAATTTTGTTTGATTTTCTTTATATTAAATTTATCCATTTAATATGTTGTAACTATTAATATTTTACAGTCTTTTTTTATTATCGGTTAGAATATTTTTATCTAAATATTAAATAACAATTTTTATATAAAATATATTTTTTAATTCTCACGCTTTAACCAAAAAAACTTATATAATAGAACAAAAGAAGTAAAGGTAGTCCAATATCTTGTAGTCTAATTCATTAAATCAAATATAAAATTGTTTAGAAGCAAAAGTAAAATTAAAATTTTCTTATAATATAATTATATAAATAAGCCGTATATTGATTAGTAACTAAATTTTAAAAGTAATAAGACTTAAAATGCAAAACTTTACAACTTCAGAACATTGCTATCTAAAATTTTATTTGCGTAGAGACTTATATCCAGTTGAAGGTCTACTGCGCATGTTTAGATATTAAAATACATCACAACCGGAAACATAAAAAGAAAATTACGAGTTAAAAAAATTTCGAATCTCCAAACTGAATTGTATCTGTGAGTGTGCAAAAGACATTTTCAAAATCCGAGCAATATATATTTCGATTTTCCTACTGTTGCCGGAAAGAATCCGAACATTGGACTTCACTTTGTTCGGTAATTATGCTGTTACATTAACTAATTAATACAGTATACATTCATAAAACCTAAGTTTATACATTGGTTGTTTTAATGTAGAAAATTTTTCTTGTCTGAAAAAATTTCAATGAAAGCCTTAAATCCTGCTTTTTAAAATCCCGATGTATATACTATATTCATTAAACGAAATTTTAAGTACTTTACAATTTCCTATGATCATGTCGAGAAATGCAAATGTTTAAATTAGTTGCTGTTCCGATTTCAAGGCTGATCTGAAGGAGACAACTTTGTCTGCCGTGGCTCAAATCTCCATCTCCCGCATTTAATTTAGTGGAGTATAATGAAACACACACGTATGGACACTGTTTATATTTGTATTTTTTACTGTGTAAGAAAATTCTTTCTTTAACGTATTCGATTTGTGTATACATATACGTAAAGATCTAACGAAATCGTCAATGAAAGGAAACATATAATTAAGTAGTACATAAAGAAGATTAATGTAGCGATGTATGATTTTCGACAACTTTTTTTTGAAGGAGGCCCCAACATGCAAAAGAAAAAGGGAGAAAGAGGCCAAATTGAGCTTGACTCATGATTAATCACGGGTACCTCAAAAGAGCAAACAAAAAAAACGAATAAATTAATTATATATTTATATTCGGAACTATTGTATAAACAACATATATTGTAAAAAAAAACAACATACCTCAATATATTTTTGTAAGTATACTACATTTGAATATGTACGTTAAAATTTTCATTTGTCTAAAACTGTATAGGATATAAATTTCATATCCATTTAATTTAATTTATTTTTATTTGTAAGTAATTTTGTGATTCGATTGATCGTGTAATAAAAATAAATTTCAAAATTATAATATCATTTGTTGATTAAAAAAAAAATCATTTAATCGGATCGGACCTTTTCGTGCTTTTGGATTTCATCTGAAATTAACAAGTAAAAATCAGCTTGAACTATTTTCAAAACTATCTNCCCCCCCCCCCCCCCCATTATTAGTCGAGCGCTATTGAACATTTGATGCTTAGCAATAGCGTGATCCATTTTGGAAAAGAAATTATGATAGATATTTTAAAAACATTTTTTCTTGTTACATCGATAATATATTATATAATCGTTAGAGATGTGGTCTCGTTGGCTCGTGATCATTGTCCGAGCGTGTTCTTTTGTCCATATTCTTTAGTTGATCAACTTTATTTTTTCTACTCCTGTTAAAGCTATTTGATCATCATGCTGGTAGATTCTCCAAGTTGTATGTAGTGTTGGGTTTCTTTCACCAGCGAATATTATCCCAAGGAACTATAAAAGTTCAAGAAAACAATATTGCGAAACACTTTTCTATCAAGTTTTATTTTTCAGAAATATTAACCCTTTAACAAACACAAACAATATTAAAATCAAAACCTCTTTATTAATCAAGGGAGAGCTTCCAAAACTAAGTTTTCATACATACTATGATAAAACATTTAATTATAGTGAAATTGATACTTACACAAAGATCAAACGATACTACATATATTAACACTTTTTGCGACATAGGTTTATTTCAAATTTATCATCGTATATCTTTACTTGTAGATGAGTATATATAATAAGTTTTAGATATACATGAATATATAAGATGTAAATGTTGTTTTCTATTTCTAATCTCAATGCACTTGTTTTGAATAGAAAAATAAAAGGTTTCATATATACATCACATATACACAAGCTGACAAGCACACATAAAACCACAGTGTATGTTAAGCACTGAAGCTAGAGGCTGAGATCATCACAGAACGGAGGGGCAGATGATACCAGGAAAAAGAAAGGCCAAAAGAAAATAAAAATCATATCTGATTTAATTGGTACTTTTGTATAGAAAAATATAGGTTGAACAAAAAAAAAAAAAATAGTATATGTATGATTGGACATGGCATCGACTTTTGTCTTTCCAATTACTTTGAGGAGAGATTCTATTTTGAGGTTAACATAACTCCTAAGAAATACCCACACTCTTTTCCCCATTTCCCAATTTTACCCATCAAGCTTTCCTACATTAATTAGCCATAAAAGTATCTACATACACCTATATATAATCTTTCCTAGACAATGTATTTAAAAATAAATTAATCTACCCCCGAAACTATGAAAAATTAGCTATATTTCGATTTTTCTTTATTAACAATTCTTAAATTCATCATTTGTCATATAGTTTACAATCGATAAACAAAATGAAACAGCTTGGTATAGTTGTACGTACGATTAATTTCATCATAAACCATTCAAAGTTGCGTAACACTTCGATAAAAAAAAAAAAGTTGCGTAACTTAAATGTTCACTAGTTAAAGATGTTGTTTACGTTTTCCTGAAATAATTCATCTGCAGATTACAGGTATAAGAATTAGTCCTTTAAAATATATATATATATATATATAAGAATTAGTTATCCTTAGACTCGATTGTGCATAGTCGGACCGAATTTGTTTTAATCAAAATATCATCACGAGAAACCTAACAAATCTACGCACTTTATTTTTTAGATGCTCGATGGGATGATAGATATCAATTTCCACCAAGTGGAGGATTTCTGGTCAACTTACTAGTAACTAGACATTTTCTAATAGTAGTGTGTTTATTTTGACAACAGCGAAAAATGGACCACATAACATAAGTAAATTGTCAGTGAAGGTATTTTCATTCAGGTACTCGTTCTTTTATGAACAGTGGACTTTGATATGAGCAGGTCTGTTATCCTCTCTCTCTGCATAAATTATTTGTTCGTCTTGTTTTCTTTTTCAATTACTCGTTTATTTTTTTTCATCTTTTTTGTCTTTTATTTTCAACCCTCTCTTTTTTGTCTGCAACAATGTGCTTTAAGTGAAATGTGTCTTTATCTCCTTTCCCATACCTCCTTTGTTTTTCTTTTTGTTCAATTACTTTTCAGAAACCAACCAAAATTAAAAGATGAATTTCTCACTGTTGCATTTTTAAAAGAGCCAATTGATCAGATTTTCTTTTTGTACGGTGTATTAAATTCAGTTATGTTATATTATTTTTCAGTTTTATAAGGACTGTGTGTTACTAGTAAACTCGGCCATGTTTTACGAATCAAGATAAAAATTTGCAAAAGATCGTGTTTTTGTTTTCAAACAGTAGTGTTTTTCCATTAATCAGTACAAAAATATGCTTGTATTTAAGAAAACAAAAATTGTTGATATTTTTTTTTGAAATAATTAAGGGTAAAATTTGTTGATATTTACATAAATAATTACATTTTGGAAGGAGAAGTGACATATACACATATATAAAACTTATATTCCTAATATGATCTCCCGTAGTATTATAACAGGAATATTTACTATAAAGTTAAGCAAGTGGTTATAATATAATATATAGTTTCATTCTATTAATTTACATAGTAATTTATTTCCACCGATGCACTAATTATCACACGCTTACACCTTGACTATCATGAAAATTTCCATATCTTATTTATTTATAAAAAATGTACGGACAATATATCTAGATATGTGTGGTGATGAGATGAATATTGTATTTTCTTATCGAGTAAAGATCATTTAATTAAGAATTTTGGTCTCGGAACTCATAATAAAAGGGTACGTTCGCGTTGGGACTAATGTGAAAGACAAAATAAGAGAGGGATGGGTTTATGAATTATGAGGAACCCCATACTTACAAGATTTACCTTCCAAAGGGGAAGCAATCAATTTGGAGATGAAGTGTATGTCGATCTTGTAAACATTCCATCTCTAAAGTCAAAACCCTAAATTTCAGTTCCAAAATTGGTCGTTTTTTCCCGATGCATGCACATGCAACACTTTAATTGCATTCACGTGTCATGGTGTTGATCATCTATATCTATAGCAAGTAAGTCATTGTGTATACTCTTTTATAGAAAGTTGTCTCGAGTACACTATATCGCTATAACTTGTATAACATTTATGATGAATGTTGATCAATTGTGTACTAGATATAACCATGATGAGATTTTCTTAGGAAATCCATTTGTTGTGGATTCCAATTTAAATTCCGCTCTCGTTTATGTGGATTTCAAATTCATATCGGTGGTACTGAAATATATATTCTTATCGGTTTGAAAAGATTCCTAGCCTAGGTACTTTGGATTTCAAAAACAATTTGGTTAGTGTTGTCTCGTGAACTTTAACCAATGAATTGGGTTTTGCAGATCAATGAATGGGTTCAAAGGCCTTAAACGAGATTTGAAATATCGTCACCATTGATAATAAGATAATCCAAAAGTTAAACGTTATAAGATCTATTTTGTTAATTCAACCAAACTACAACATAACAAGTCCATTAATGCAAAAGAAAAAAAAAGAGTCTTAAAATATTATAATCGGAAAGTTCCGGTCTCCGGCCCAAATCGAAACTAAAATGGGCCTTATGACTATTTTTCAAGTAAAATATCTATTTGACTCTCTACAGTCCATCCTTTTAGATCCTCTGATATCACTGACGTAACGGAAGTACGCAAACACGTGTACTTCTGGATTCCAGTTCTTACAATAGATAGTTAGATACGCAACAGCAATATCTCTAAGCCACAAAGATTCAAGTGGGCCCCACATAAAGAATCTTCCATTTAACTGTCTTTAATTCTTAAACACGTCATTTAGATTAGAGACAAGTAAAAACGTTTTCATATTTCTCGCTAAGTGATTCATGTTTTGCTCTTCAAAATGGAAAAAATCGTAACCCCGAAACTTGATCTTCCTCTGTTACAGTTCCCGACTTCTCGGAATCCCACTTTGATCCCGTCTCCGATTCATCGATTCTCGAGCTTGAACCGCTATGCTCGCCGTAAGATACGGCCTTGTTCGTGCCGTCTAAGGTTGGAAACAGAGATCGGTACTGATTCAGAGAGCCATGGAGTGAAAATGAAGAATACCGTTGGAAGAACATTGCTCGGAGTAGCCGCCGCCGCTGCAGTAGCGGTTTCTTCGATCTGCTGCGATTCTCCGGCACTCGCTGAGTCTCTGACCATCGCTTTCCCCGTTTCACGCGCTCATGAGGTGATCGAGTTTCATTGTTTATTCCGAAATTGTTTGAGCAGCTCTGTTCTCTGTTTTTAACGTCTCTGAGAAGTTAGGTTTTTTTTTTTCTGATGCCATTGTTAAGGTGACTACAGTACAGAGAACTCTTGTGGAAGCTTGGGGTTTGATTAGGGAAACATTTGTCGATCCAACTTTCAATCATCAGGGTAATGTTTTTTAGGTTTTGATGCATTTGTAGGATTGATTTTGTAGAATGATTCTAAGGAAAGTTTATAGTGTTGCAGATTGGGATTCTAGGTTGCAGCAAACGATGGTGGAGATGTTTCCTCTAAGATCAGCAGATGCTGCTTACGGAAAGATCAAAGCGATGCTGTCTACGCTTGGTGATCCTTTTACTCGGATCATTAGTCCAAAGGTATTTGCAAACTTTTTATTCATCCATGAATCTGTTCTCTGGAGTTACATCCTGTGACTTGCAGGAGTACCAAAGTTTCAGAATTGGTAGCGACGGAAATCTGCAAGGTGTTGGTCTTTTCATAAATTCAGAACCAAGAACAGGTCACCTGGTTAGTGACAAACCACATCTTGAGACCAAAAAAAGCTTTCTTTTTGTCTTTTTTCAGTACCAGAATTTTCATTTTTTCGTAAGCATGAAGTAGATAGATGTTGTTTCATGGTAGAGCCCAATGTAGGTTATTATGTCTTGCATAGAAGGTAGCCCGGCAGATCGTGCTGGTATACATGAAGGCGAGGAATTAGTCGAGATAAATGGTACATTCTACATTGGTCCTAATTATCCCTACCAACTTTAGATTCTTTGATAATTGGCTATGAACTCCGTTGTTTCAATATGAGATTTCAGGGGAGAAATTGGATGGTATCGATAGTGAAGCAGCAGCACAGAAGCTGAGAGGCCGAGTTGGAACATTCGTTACAGTCAAACTTAAGAGTGGTGTATGTACTATCTTTTGTCTTCTCCTTCGGCTTCCTCTTCATTCTTTGTTAGAAATTCGGTATAGTTGAGATCAAGCCAGGTAAAGTTATTGTCCTCTCTTGCAGGTGACTGGATCAGGGACGGATTCCCATATCAGAGAGGTATTATTTTTGGGGCTTATGTTACATTATTTCCATTTAGTTACGAAATAAGTGTCTCCGGTTAATTACTAAGTAAGTGTCTCTTATCTTATACTTGTAAAGGTCAAGTTACCTCGAGATTACATTAAGCTCTCTCCGATATCAAGTACTATAATCCCACATACAACACCCGATGGACGATTAGCAAAGACCGGTTATGTTAAACTCACAGCGTTTTCTCAGGTTAGTGTTTTTGAAAAACCGAAAACAAAAGAGGAAGATGACAATTGATCTGTAGTTTATTGATTTGAACTTTCCAATAGACTGCAGCGTCAGATATGGAAAATGCAGTTCACGAGATGGAGAAACAGAATGTTCAGTCATACATTCTAGATCTAAGGAACAATCCGGTAAGTTTCAAGTGTGAGTTTTTTACAGTGAGGTGTATCGTCTGTTTGTTACATTTTCCCTGACACTGCGCTTTCTACATTTACATTTCAGGGAGGTTTGGTTAAAGCAGGACTCGATGTTGCACAGTTATGGCTTGATGGAGATGAGACTCTTGTGTATACAATTGACCGTGAAGGGGTTACATCACCAATAAATATGATTGACGGACACGCCGTGACACATGATCCACTTGTCGTGCTTGTAAGTATACTGTATATATATAAGCTGGCTAGATGATCAATGGATGCAATCTGTTAGGTTCGGTAGATGCTAATTAGTTCCAAAAATTTAAACAGAGTTCGGTTTATATGTCTACTCTTAGTTAACATGACCGGTACATATGTGTCTTGATCAAATGGTAAACAGGTGAATGAAGGAAGTGCAAGTGCAAGTGAGATTTTGGCAGGTGCATTGCACGATAACGGTCGAGCTGTACTTGTTGGTCGGCGCACATTTGGGAAAGGGAAAATCCAGGTAGATACATGACTTAGCTTTATAAAAATACAAAATCCGTAGATCTTGATCTTATGTTATGATTTGTTGTATGTTTTTGGGAATTTTCAAGAGCGTAACGGAGCTAGACGACGGGTCGGCTTTGTTTGTGACGGTAGCTAAGTATTTGTCGCCGTCTCTACACGAAATTGATCAAGTAGGGATCACGCCTGATGTACAGTGTACCACAGATAAGATCGATTCTTTGACCGGTGAGATACTTACGAAGATGAACAGTTCGGTTCCATTGCTTGAGGCAGATTCGTGTGTTATGGTCGCTGAGCACGAACTTGAGACTCGACGATCCAATGGAACAGCTTCGTGATGTTTTTTTTATTAACCTAAATCATTAGGTCAAGATTATGGTGTAGCTATCTTAACATGTTTACCAAAAAAAANAATTTTTAAAAAAAAAAAAAAAAAAAAAAAAAAAAAAAAAAAAAAAAAAGATTATGGTGTAGCTTGTATATATTTGATAATTCCATGTATAAATCCATTTAGCACGTACTGTTTGTCGCGGTATATACGTAGAATTACAGAGCTAGATTAGTTATTTTATGTTTTGTAATATGACTTTATTGTATTAGATTTTACTTATTATCTTTCGAAGCTTTTAGGACATACTCTTTGTCTTTGAAGATCAAACTACATGTATGAATACATATGTTGTGAATCTATAAAACGTAACTAATTCATATTCGGATTTAGTATTCCGACTTCCCGAGTTTGTTGATATTGAAAACGACATTTTGCTAATCATTAGTTTTGTCCCCTCCATTTTGATGATAGATTTTTGTCTAACTTAACTCAATTTTTCATCAAACTAATCCATTAATGATGTATAAAGAATGTTGCATTTGATTAACTTATGTATATGTGAAAAATCTAAATTTTGTTTTTACCTAAATTGTGTAACAAGAAGATATAAACGGAAATGCTAAAATAATTCTTAGCCACATATTGCAACTCTTCTAACCGTAATAATAGTCCTATTCATCGGTAATTAGTTAATTTGACTACGAAACAATTACTGATTTTACTAAATATAACACAAGTTCCACACATATAAATCCCCTATCAATACCATCCATTTTCCTCAGACCTGCAAGAACTTCAAAAACAAACAAAAAAAAAACTAAATAAAAAGAAGAAGAAAAAGCCTTTCAGGTCTCAACAATGGAGATGAAGAAGATCGCTTGCGGTGTGCTTTTCGCTGCTGCCTCCATGACCGCCGTCATGGCTGTGGAGGAAGCCGGAGCTCCGGCACCAGGACCCGCCGCATCCGCCGCCTCGGCTGCATTGCCGGCTCTTGGCTCTCTCGTTGGAGCTTCCCTTGTGTCCCTCTTCAGCTACTACTTGCACTAAGCTATATCTTCATTATGTAATAACACTATTTGTGTGATCTAATTCATTTCCTACCTATTACCATTTCACTTGTCTATTAATAAAACTGAGAAAGAAATTCAAGAATAAATTTTCTCTATTACCATTGATATCACGGGTTTTGAATTTATTTTCCGTCCTGATAGGATTAAAATTGGGCGCATGCTAGAGCCTAGATTGAAAGAAAACTTTAACAAATATGTCATATATATTAGAACATTTTTATGTGAAACATCTAATTTTCTTTGTTCACATTTGATATTACCAAGAACAAACATGTATTGCGCATATAAGAGGCAATTAGAGAACATTTATATTTACTGGAAAATATTTTAATTTTGGAACATCTGTACTTATTTATTAACATTATATGTTCAATACGTTCATTGCTGAATTTGTTTACATAGTAATTTTTATAAAGTGAAGAAGGTTAGCTCCAATCTTGCAATTGAACACAATTGTAGTATTGTACAATGCCATAAAGAAGGTTATGTATCTCCGGATTCGCTACGTTTGTAAACCTTCCTCTGTTTCTGGTAAACAACATGGCTAACAGCCTAACATTAACAACACCTCATAAGCTCTTTCATTGTACTAAACTGCCACCACAGGCCAGATTTCCCCCGTCAACACTTTAAAGCCGTTGACCAACGCCCCCATAAAGGCACAAACCCGTTTTGTCTCTTACGCTCCGTTTTCTCTGCTTGACCTCGTTGACTTGTCTTGTTTCTTGGTCTATCTCCTTCTTGCATCGCTTTGTTTGCAAGAAGATGTTTAACATCTTTTTCTGGGTTAGGAAATGCTGTGTTTGACTTCGTGTAAGCAAAGGACACAGATAAGTTTTCCTGCGACTATCATATGATGATTGTGCTTCACTGAATTAGGTTTCCTACAAAGAGAAGAAACAACCAAGGATTGGTTTAGGTTTAGGTATGTGGGCCTAAACAAGGCCTAACCCAAAGAGGTTTTGGGTCAAATATCAAAGAATATTTTAAGTTGACTTGATGAGGAAACGAAGGTCCTACCGAACCAAAGGCTACCGAAGTTGACTTGACTTGTTCTTGTGTGTCTCTATCTCTCTTTCTTTTCTACGTCCATTCCTTAGCAAGAAGATCATCAACCTCATATTCTGTGTTTAGAAATGTTGCGTTTGTTGAGGAAGGAGAAGAAGAAGAAGAAGAAGAAAGAAGAGGAGATTCATTTCCATAGGAATGGGAGCTCGTTGTTGGAGGAACTCATTGCATCTTCAGGAGGTATATACAATCCCATCCGTACATTTTCTTCCCACCAAATACTTCAAGCCACAAACCAGTTTGACTGGAACTATATAATCTCCGAAGACAGATTCGTGTGGTACAGAGGCACGATCGAAAACAGACCCGTACTGATCAAGAAATTCCAAGACTGTTCCCGTTTCGACGCTGACAACTTTTACCGTGACATCGCTGTCTCATCTTTGATGAGTAGCCATAAGAACGTTCTCAAGCTCTTAGGCTGTTGTCTAGAGTTTCCTCATCCCGTTCTCGTGTGTGAATACCCGGAAAAGGGAGCTCTAAACTGTATAAGACGTGCAAGGGATGGAGCCACGAGGCCATTTCCTTGGAATGTAAGATTGAAGATCGCTAAGGAGATTGCAGAAGCTGTAACGTATCTTCATACCGAATTCCCAAGAACTATAATCCATAGGGATTTAAAGCTTGCAAATATCTTCTTGGACGAGAACTGGACCGCTAAGCTCTCTTCTTTCAGCCTCAGCATACTGATTCCAGAAGGAGAATCGAGCGTAAATGACATGGTTTGCAGGACATCAAGCTATATCGAGCCAGAGTACCTTAATACCGGTTTGGTCACTGAGAATGTCGACATCTATAGCATTGGGATCATCATGCTAATTCTTTTGACAGGAAAGTCCGAATACACTTCGGAAGTCGCAGTTTATCTTCCAGTATTGCCTGTCTATGTTGGGAAGTTGATGGATCGAGGTCTGTTGGCTGAAGTAATAGACCCGTCGATATTGGAAGGCGTGGTTGACGACATTCCCGATCATATTAGATTGCAAATGGAAGCATTCATTGAGCTTGCTTTTAGATGTGTAAGATTCAGACCAGGAGAGAGTGTGCTTCACATGATAGACGTTGCAAAAGAACTCAAGAAGATAGAGAAACATACCTCAGGAAGGATCAGATGAGCATATGACTGTTTTTAAAGACCCTCTGTGTTTATTTTTGGTTGTGTGTGTATATGCTTGCACTATAATACTTGAGAGATATATCCTCTCTCAATGGTATCAAAACGTGTTTTGGATTCATAACGCTTTTTCCTGTTAAATGAAAGTGGTATCTTTGTTTCGGAAGCTAGTTTATGTAATTGAACTGTCTGACTAGCAGGCAATGTATCAGAAACAGAACTTTGTAGCTATAAACTGTAGCTAATACTGGAACTTACATTGTAGTGCCAATGTTATAATGTAAGTTTTGCTATTAGCTACAACATTTGTGATTTCCTTCTTCAAATTTTATACAGCTCCAACTTCCAAGGTAATGGATTACTGACCTTGTCAACCAGTTGAGATGTCTGTTCTCTGCACACTCAGAAAGCATTACATTTTAGCCCATCTTCTAGGCCCAATAAACATGATTCATCAGTGGTGGAACGATGGCCCTACAGAAAACGAGAGCTGACTCAGTTGACTTGACTTGTTTATCGCTTGTTTCTTTCTTTCTTTGTACTGTCCCTTCCTTCCTTCCCAAGAAGATCTTTCAGTTCGATTTTTGGGTTAAAATATGTTGTTTTCGTCGAGGAAGAAGAAGAAACAAAAGAAGATCAATTTCCAGAAGAACGGGAGCTTATTGCTGGAGGAACTCATAGCATCTTCAGGAGGTAAATACAATCCCATCCGTACATTTTCTTCCCATCAAATTCTTCAAGCTACAAACAACTTCGACTGGAGCTATGCAATCTGTGAAGACAGATTCGTGTGGTACAAAGGTACGATTGAAAACAGAGCCGTGCTGATCAAGAAGTATAAAGATGAACCCTTTAACTTTGCCGCTGACAATATCTACCGTGATATAGCAGTCTCATCTATGATGAGCAGCCACAAGAACGCTCTCAAGCTTTTAGGGTGTTGTCTAGAGTTTCCTCGTCCGGTTCTCGTGTGTGAATACCCGGAAAAGGGTGCTCTGACCTATATGAGTTCATGGGAGGGCATCAAGCCATTGGCTTGGAACGTGAGGTTGAAGATCGCCAAGGAGATTGCAGATGCTGTAACGTATCTTCATACTGAATTCCCTAGGATTATAATCCATAGAGATTTAAAGCTTAGAAATATTTTCTTGGACGAAAACTGGACTGCCAAGCTCTCTTCTTTCAGCCTCTGCATACCAATTCCGGAGGGAGACTCCGGCGTAAACGACATCGTTTGCGGAACAACCGGCTATGGGGAGCCCCAGTATTGCGCAACAGGTTTTGTCACTGAGAATGTTGACGTCTACAACCTCGGTTTCATGATGCTAAGTCTTTTGACAGGAAAGCCTTGGTTCAATCTTGATCCGGATAATGGTGACACTTACCGCCTACTACCTGATTATGTTGAGAAATGTCTGGGGCAAGGAATGTTCACCAAATTTATAGACTCATCGATGTTAAACAGCGGGGATGACGACATTCCTAATCATTCAAGAGTGCAGATGGAAGCATTTGTTAAACTTGCTTTGAGATGTGTTAGATTCAGACCAGGAGAAAACAAGCTTCGCATGATAGATGTTGCAAAGGAACTCAAGCATATAGAGAAGCAGACCTGACACTGCAAATTTCTCTGGTGAGACACTCAATACAGATTTATCTGTCTGTTATGCAGTATTAGTAGTGAATATTGTTTTGATCTTCTTGTCTTTCAAACTTTCTTTCACAATATATGTTATATGTAAGAACCTGAGTTTCCATATACTTAATATGTAATACAAGGATTGTTGACTTGACTATATATAGTCCATGAAAATGTAACAGAAGTTGTGTAGACGCTAATATCAGAACAGAGGATCTCTTAAAAATGATGTCTCAACCCGCTTGAGTTCTTTAGCTACCTGGATCATCTTCGGTCTGTCTTCGTCCCTCTCCTCGCAGCATCTCAGTGCAAGTAAAACACAAGCTTCCAACTGCAATCTTTGAGCACTCATAATGTCGTTCATCAACATAGGATCCATCACTTCATCATGCTTCCCATTCTCGTATAAGCCTTTCACATAGCGAATAATATATTTGGGATCCCCATCAGACCCAGTGAAGTAAACCGATCTACCAGTTAGAAGAACCATCAATAGGACTCCAAAACTGTACACATCCGTATATTCTGTCACAAGCAATGATGCAAAGTATAATGGATCGAGATAGCCGTATGTGCCCAGCACGTCTTCAGCTTGTATCTGTGATTTTCCCTCATCGAGCAATATTGAGAAAGACATATCGGACAGCTTTGCGGTCCAGTTCTTTTCCAAGAAAACGTGCATCGGCTTAACATCTCTATAAATGATGATCTTAGGGAAGGCCATGTGAAGATAAGCTAAGGCATTTGCAATCTCCTTTGCAATCTTCAGCCTTAAACACAAAGGCAATAAAGATTCCTCCCCATTAACGGTAATACCTCCTCGATGGTTCAAGACTCCATGTTCTGCATATTCAAACACAAGAACCGGGAAAGGGAACTCAAGACAACATCCTAGCAGTTTAAGAAAGTTGTTGTGGTTGCTCATCCGAGCAGACAAGACTATATCTTTGTAAACCTCTTTCACTCTGTGATCTGTAACTTTATACTCGGAGAATCTCTTAATCATGTAAGATCTATCGTCGATGATACCTTTGTACCATATGTAGAACCCTTCTTCGGTGACAAAACAACTGGAATCGAAATTCTTGGTAGCTTTAAGGATCTGGGAAGAAGAAAAACTGCGTATAGGAATGGATTTACCGTTACAATCAGCGATGAGCTCTTTTAGCAAGATGCTTCCATTCTCCAAGAACCTCTCTTCCTTCTTTATGCTTTTTTCCTTCTTTTTACCTGACCACCCGGAACTCAGATTTTGCTTCAGTCTCTTCACCATCGAATCCATTTAACAATTTATAAATATGGGCAAAGATGTTCAGTTTTTACTCCAAAGAAAAAGACCTTAGTTCTGCCCTAAAGTTGCGAATGGGTAATTCTCTGAATTAAGCGGTTTGACGACGTATCCCTTCGTTGAAAATTCCAACCATTGGTCTCGTTGTCCGAAACCTTCCGGATCTTATTTATTATTTGTTTATGCTTGGATCAAGTCAAATACTATGTGTTGAGTTGTCTCACCTAAAGGCATTTCAGTACAGTTTATTTTTCAACATTTCGAAAGTTTGTTGTTCCTCCAGAATAGATATAATTTGGCATGAAATAAACATATGAAACTTCATCAAAGGCTATAAACACTAAGGACAACAGAACGTAGAGCAGAGTACTTGAGTGTTACAACTAAGGTTATGTAACAGATTTATTATTCTCTTGTTCATTTTCGGGTTTCCCTAAGACAGTTTATTTTATGCATGTAAGAATTTAAAAGTTGGCTTTATAGTGCAAGAACAGAGAGGATGTATCTAAAATAATGTCTGAATCCGCTTGAGTTCTTTAGCTACTTGGATCATCTTTGGCCTGTGTTCATCAATCTTCTCACAGCATCTCAGAGCAAGTGCAACACATGCTTCCACTTGAAATCGTTGAGCACTTGTAATCTCGTTCGCCGTCGTTGGATAAAACGGATCAATCACTTCATCAAGCTTGTCCTTCTCATACAAGTCTTTCACGTAGCCAATAACTCCTTCGCGCTTGCCATTAGAAGATTCGGTGAAGAAAACCGGTCTGCCACTGAGAAGAACCATCAAAAAGACTCCAAAGCTGTACACATCAGTATACTCTGTTACCGAACCAGTGACACGGTATGATGGATCGATGTACCCTGATGTTCCCACCACTGGGACCGTTGCGCTTTTTAATTTTCCCTCGGGAAGCGTAATGGAGAGTGAGAAGCCAGACAGCTTGGCAGTCCAGTTCTTGTCCAAGAAAACGTGCGTTGGCTTAACATCTCTATGGATGGTGATCTTAGGGAATGCCGAGTGAAGATAAGCCACCGCATTTGCGATCTCCTTACCAATCTTTAACCGAACACTCCATGGCAGCAAAGATTCCTCCCAGTTAACCATAACACGTC
The DNA here is from genome assembly GCA_900406495.1 of Sisymbrium altissimum. Lineage (NCBI taxonomy): Eukaryota > Viridiplantae > Streptophyta > Magnoliopsida > Brassicales > Brassicaceae > Sisymbrium > Sisymbrium altissimum. Next base: position 16,652 of record OVBI01000034.1, on the reverse strand, counting down.
CTCGCTGATTCAAAACTCCGTGTTCTGCGTTTTCAAACACAAGAACAGGATAACAAGACTCCAGACAGCAGCCTAAAAGCTTGAGAAAGTTGCTGTGATTGCTCATACGAGCAGACAAGACAAAGTCATTGTAAACCTCTCCCACTTTGTGTTCTATACCTTTATCCACGACGTACCTCTTGATCATGTAAGTTCTGTTTTCGATGATACCTCTGTACCACCACGTGTGGAGCCCCTCGAAGGCGAAAAAACAGCTGGAATCGAAGTTATTGGTGGCTTTAAGGATCTGGTCAGAAGAAAATGTACGTAAAGGAACGCATTTACCATTACAATCAGCGATTAGTTCGTCTAACAAAATGCTTCCGTTCTCCAAGAACCACCTTTCTTCCTGCAACTCTTTTTCCTTCTTTTTCACCGACCATCCCGACCTCATCTTCTGCTCCAACTTCTTTACCATCGATTCCATTCAACAGATAACCAATTTTCTGGTAAAAGATGTTCTTAGTTCTCCTCCAAAAAATCAAGAATGAAAACTAAATTGTTTCTGAAAAAAAAAAAAAAAAAAAAAAAAAAACAAATTTTTTTTTTTTTTTTTAAAAAAAAAAAAAAAAAAAAAAAAAAAATTTTTTCTAAAAAAAAAAAAAAAAAAAAAAGAAAAGACCAATCTTATCTTTCTACTAGGACTCAAAGGCTCACGCGGCGTGAGTCACGCCTTAGAGATTCCCGTCCGATCTTCTCAAACTCTGGTTCGGATCTGACACAACACCGTGATGCACGCGTCCCGCCAAAGACAGACCTCCGGTTTAGTGTTAGTTAGCATTATGTCGGTTCATGTTACTTGGTTCAATTGGGTTCCCAATTGCTGGACAAATTCTATTTACTGGGCTGGGCTTCTCAATTTTCTAATTACTTTTTTTCTTTTTGGGTCGTCCCTTCGTTGTAAATTCCAACCACACTGGGTCCAATTTATTTCGCTCCTCCGCACTCTTCTCGCCGTTAGCTCCACAAACTTATCTAGCTGAGATCATACCAAAGATGAAAATTCTGAGGTAGGAACATACCTTTTTCTAAAAGCCTTTCCTTTATAAATGATCTTTCTCTGTAGAGTAGAGTACTCTCTAGTTTTTTTTTTGTATAATGTAAATATGTAACATCACATATGATCATGATCATTCCGAAAATTTTCTTCAGAGTGCAGTCCAGTTCCTGAGCCTTCCATGTAAAATGCACACAATGTTGGTACAATCTATCTTTCACTAAATATGAAAATGCATTAACAATCCCAAAAAATTGTGATACATACACATTATACGTATATAGCTTGGTGTAGAAGATATAGCACTATTGTGTAAGCATATATATACAGAATTAAGTGACACAGAAAGTTGAAGGCAATACACATGAGCATAAAGGGCAAATTGAACACAAAAGATAGAAAACAGTTGTAATATATTAAACCCGAGGTCGAATGTGCGGTTATGTAACATAGTAATCACTTCGTCTTATTTCCGGGTGTCTCTGAGTCTGAGAAATTGGTTTTATCTAAGAATCTGAGTTTGCAAAGTTGGGTTTTGTAGTCCAAGAGTAAAGAGGATCTCTAGGAAGGGTCTTTCAATGATGTTTCAATCCGCTTGAGCTCCTTAGCTACTTGGATCATCTTTGGCCTGTCTTCATCTATCTCCTCACAGCATCTTAAAGCGAGCACCACACACGCTTCCACCTGCAATCTTTGACCACTTGTGATATTTTTCATGATCATTGGATCTATTAGCTCATCGAGCTTCCCATTCTCATATAAGCCTTTCACATAGCCGGCAATATACTTATAATACCCATCAGATCTAGCGTAGTCGTAAGCTGGTCTGCCAGTGAGAGAAACCAACAAACAGATTCCAAAGCTGTAGACATCAGTATATTCCGTTACAAAACCCGTGCTAAAATATAATGGATCGCTGTACCAATATGTTCCCAGAACCCTCTCAACTTCTGTTCCTAGTTTTCCCTCAGGGAGTGTTATGGAGAGAGAGAAATCAGACAACTTCGCGGTCCAATTCTTGTCCAAGAAAATATTGGTTGGCTTGATGTGTCTATGTATGATGATCTTAGGGAACGCCATGTGAAGATAAGTCACAGCATTTGCAATCTCCTTTCCTATCTTCAACCTTAGACTCCAAGGCAATACAGTTTCCTCCCCGTTAACAATAATACGTCCTTGCTCATTCAGAACTCCATGTTCTGCATATTCAAACACAAAGACAGGAAAGCAAAACTCGAGACAGCATCCAAATAGTTTCAGAAAGTTGCTGTGGTTGCTCATCCGAGCAGACAAGACGATGTCATTATAAGCCTCTCCAACTCCGCCTCCTGTAAGTATATGCTCGGAGAATCTCTTGATCAAGTAAGACTGGTCTTCGATGTTACCTTTATACAGTTTATAGTCCCATTCTCCCCAGACAAGAGAACTGGAGTCGAAGTTATTGGTGGCTTGAAGGATCTGAGAAGAAGAAAAGCTACGTATAGGAATGGATATACCATTACAATCAGCGATAAGTTTTTTCAAGAAGGTGCTTCCGTTCTCCATGAACCACCTTTCTTCCTGAATGTCTTTTTCCTTGCTTTTCACGGGTGATCCCAATCCTCGACTCTGCTTCAACTTCTTCCATATTGATTCCATTTGTCAAACACAGTAATAATTTCGAGGAATAGATGTTCGCAGTTTTCCTCCAAAAGACACAAAAAGACTCAAAGGTGATTTTAAGAGTCAGCCTTAATCTTTGTGAGAGTATACATACAGTACTCTATCATAGTTTGAAGAAGGGATTCTTCGTTGAAAATTCCAACCACTGACTACATTTTGGATCCAATTTCTTGACAGTGACTCATCACCTAACCCATTCTCATCACTACTCATGGGTCCCCAGAACGAACTGATGGGCCATTTACTAGAATGTTTATTATTACCATCAATAAGGAAATATAAAATGCTAATTCTGGATCTGAGATTAGCGTGCAACATGAGAATACAAATCCCTGCGGGAGATCGCAAATTCTGCTGCGAACTTTAAACTTTTCAATGACTTATCATATTAAACTTCAAGATTCTCCTCTCAAGAGTTATATGAATATTTTAAGTCTATAATATAGTCTCGTCTACCTTGAATCGTGAGAGCTAGGACCAGCGGGTGTATCAATTTAGTGATCTCTCTATCCGTTTAAGCTCCTTAGCGACATCGATCATCTTCGGTCTTTTCTCCACACTCTTCTCGCAACATCTGAACGTTAGCTCAACAAACTTTTCCACTTGACATCTTTCAGCCTCCGCAATATCTCTCACTCCAACCCTGTATATGGTCTCAATAAACTCGCCTTTCTCTTGTAAGCCTCTTACATAGTTACGGATATCAATGAATCGCACATCAGAACGAGGAGCCATACCATGTCTTCCAATCAGAAGAACCATCATAAAGATTCCAAAGCTATAAACATCAGCATACTCTGTAACAATACTCGTATGGAGATACGAAGGATCCAAATATCCAGGCCATCCCATCACTTGATCTTCCATTTGGGATTTCCCCTCTGGGAGAGTTAGAGCAAGGGAGAAATCAGACAGCTTAGCTGTCCAGTTCTCGTCCAAGAAAACATTCATAGGAGTTATATTTCTGTGTACAATGATCCTAGGGAACTCTGTGTGAAGATAAGTAACCGCATTGGCGATCTCCTTTGCCACTTTTAATCGTACATCCCAAGGCAAGAACTCTGTATCCTTGGAACCAATACCTCCTTGGTGGCCTAGCGCTCCGTTTTCTGCGTGTTCAAACACCAAAACCGGGCAAGGGAACTCGAGACAGCATCCCAATAGCTTCAGGAAATTACTGTGATTGGTAACACGAGCAGATATGACAATGTCATTGTAAACAGCTCCAATTCCATCTCCATCTCCTCTGACTTTCTCTTCAGGATACATCTTGATCATGTAAGACCTATCTTCGATCTTACCTGTGAACCAGGTGTAGTAAAGGTCACTCGTGACATAGCGGCTTGGATCAAAGCCATTTGTGGCTTTGAGGATCTGATCAGAAGAAAAGCTTCGGATAGGATTTGTTTTACCGTTGCATCCGGCAATGAGCTCTTTGAGAAAAGTGCTTCCGTTCTCCAAGAACCACTGTTTCCTCCTCTCTTTGCCCTTATTTCTACAGAACTTCATGGTATTCTTCCGATTAATGAAGAAATGCTCTTGCAGTTTTGAAATGTTAATGGTAGTCAAAGTTGGCTCCTCATAGAAGATAAAACAGTATATTAAATTATTAATGCTGAATCTGAGGCCATTAAAGTTTCAGAAAGTCAACTTTTTCAGTCAACAAGTTTGAAACTCACTCTTTTGCACATGGAGTCTGAAGAAATAACGTAAAAATTTCATGAGGTTTCGGCTTTGTAGCCTAATCCTGGTAAACAATTTCAGTAAGAATTATTTTAAGCAAGTTTTTGAAACTTTGCTTCTCTTACTTACTCCTTCGTTCAACACCAAGCTTTTCTGAAAACGAAAACCATCTCACATGTTCTGCCTTCTTGCAGAACCTCAAGATAGATTTATTTACCCTCTAAAGTCTTTGTAAAAGTTTTGCTCGAAAATCATATACTATAAAAGGTAAGAAATCCAGCAATATAGAATACACAACCCTAGGGATACTCTGCAATTTGCCTCCCTCAAGCTGATGCTTGTTCTATAAGCTTAATCTGTTTTGCCACCAAGATCATCTTTGGCCGGTCTTCATTCCTCTTCTCGCAGCATCTCAGTGCCAGCTCGAGAAACATCTTCATCTGACCAGACCTCATGTCGTTCGAATCACCCCCGAATTCAACAGCTTCTCCTCTCTCCTGCAGATCCTTAGCTTCATCAAGAATCATAACATGATCACTATATTCTGGAAGCAAAAATCCTGGTCTTCCCATCAGAAGAACCAACATAAGGATTCCAAAGCTGTATACATCTGTGTATTCTGACACTAATCCCGTTGTTAAATAAACAGAATCGAAGTATCCGTAAGTTCCCATCACCGTATCTTCAATCCACGACTTACCTTCAGGAAGTGTTACGGCAAGCGATAAACCAGTAAGCTTAGCCCTCCAATTCTTATCCAAAAAAACATTCGTTGCCTTTATATCTCTGTGTATAATGATTCTAGGGAAAGCCGTATGAAGATAAGTTATAGCAGTCGCAACCTCTTTCGCAATCTTTAACCGAACATTCCACGGCAACAACTGCGAGTCGTCCTCGCAACCAAGACTTCCTCGCCTGTTCAAAACTCCATACTCTGGGTTTTCGAATACCAAGACCGGACGAGGAAACTCGAGACAACAACCCCTGAGTTTGAGGAAGCCACTGTGATTACTTGCCCGAGCAGATAAGACAATATCGTTGTAAGCATATCTCTCTTTTCCACTATAATATCTCTTGATCGCGTAAAGTCTGCCTTCGATGACGCCCTTGTACCAGGTGGATGATTGGGACAGAGAACACTTGGGATCGAAGTGATTCGTGGCCTTGGAGATTTGATCGGAAGAGAACATTCGGATAGGGTTTGATATGCCGTTACAGTCGGCTATGAGCTCCTGAAGAAACATGGTTCCATTTTCGAGGAAACACTTTCTCGCCTTGGCCTTCTTCTTCCTTCTCCAATATTCCATCGCCGAATGATATGCCTCAGATTGTAGTATCTGCAGATACCCTTGAGAGAAGGAGAGAGAGATGTTTAATAATCAACATCCACTCTGTATATATATTATATTATATTCATTCATTTTCCTTTTGACCAAAGTGTGTTCCGACAAAACTTTCCCTTGGAACCATCCTCATCTTTTCTCCGAAAGAAATCATCTCCTGACAAGTTCTTTTTTTCTTATACAGATGTTGTTGATCAGAAGATGGATTGTTTGGTGAACAAGACAAAGAAGAAGAAGAAGAACTCAGAAGCAAATCAACGGTTACGATCGTTTCAAGAGAACGGGAAGGTTCTCTTAGAAGATCTCATCGAGCTTTGCGATGGCAAATCCAATCCAATCAATACTTTCTCTGCTAACCAAATCATCGAAGCCACCAACAACTTCAGCAAGAGCAATCATCTGTTTCTATACGAGTTTATGTACACAGGTACGCTCGAAAACCGGCCTGTCCTAATCAAGAGAGCCATATGGAACTTATACACATCAGATACATTAGACAAGATCTGTCGCGACATAGCGGTCTCCTCAATGGTGAGTGGTCACAAGAATTTTCTTAAGTTGTTAGGATGTTGTCTTGAATTTGAATATCCGGTCTTAGTTTGTGAGTATGCAGAACGTATACCTTACAATAGTCCAAATTTGGGAGTGTTTTCGTGGGGGTTAGGAATGCGAATTAAGATGGCCAAAGAGATTGCTATTGCGGTTTCTTACCTTCACACTGCGTTTCCAAGGACTATGATCCATATGGATATACAACCTTCTAACATTTTCTTGGATTCAAATGGAAATGCAAAGCTAAGTGGGTTTTGTCTCTGTGTCTCAATTCCAGAAGGAGAGACGTTTGTTAAGGTCGATGCTGATAGAGTAGAAGGAGTTTTAGATTACTTAGAGTATAAGTATGTAACGAGTGGTGTAGTCACCGAGGATACCGATATTTTTAGCTTTGGAGTGTTGTTGCAAAAACTTTTGACCGGAAAGCATGGAGTGGTTGATCGTTGCAAAGGTGATGAGAGTCTATTTGAACACGAGCACAGTGTGATGAACCTGAGGATTTCAGATAGGGTATGCAAGGTTGTGGAAGAAGGAAGAATCTGTGAGATCATGGATCCAAAAATGTTGGAAAATATGGGTGATGATGAAAACGAAGAACAAGAGAGACGGCGTATGGAAGCAGTCCTTATCCTCTCACTCAGATGCACTGGTCATAGAGGTGATGTTCCAAAGATGATGGAAGTGGCAAAAGAACTAAAACGGATTGAGAAATGGACATAGATTCTGTAAACTTTAACTGGTTATATTTGTATTAATAAAAACGTTATGGTGTCAAATTGAAATATCAAACAGTGGGTGTAAATTTAAAATTCTAAACTTAGTGGATATATTCGTAATATTTAAAACTATGTGGATCAAATTAAAATATTTTGGGGTTCTGTTAAGAAGAAAAACAAATAAAGTTCGGTCCTTTGCAAAGACAGAGTCACGAATCTTTGTTTTCTCTCTGTTCCGATCATCTAATAATGAGCAAGAAGAAGAAGAAGAGCAGATTGGATTTGAAGAACGGAGGGATTCTATTGGAGGAACTAATCACTTCGTTCGACGGAAAAACCAATCCGATACGTTGCTTCTCCTCCGACCAGATTCTCAAAGCGACAGACAATTTCTCCGACAGCAGAGTAATCTCCAGTTGGGGATACTTCATATGGTACAGAGGCGTGCTCGAAGACAGACCAGTCTCGATCAAGAAATGGTCGAGCCAAAGCCTCTCAAGCTTCACAGAAGCGTATCGGGATATCTCCGTGTCGTCACAGATGAGTGGACACAAGAACGCTCTTAAGCTTCTAGGTTGTTGCTTGGAGTTCGATCTTCCTGCTTTAGTCTTTGAACGCACAGAACATGGACCGCTTAATAGAGACGGAGGTATCTCAAGTGGAGAGGTTTTGCCATGGAGAGTGAGGTTGAAGATAGCTAAAGAGATCGCGAGCTCTGTGACTTATCTCCACACGGCGTTTCCCGAGACTATAATCCATCGGAACATAAACCCGACGAACATTTTCATTGACGAGAACTGGACGGCGAAGCTTTGTGATTTCTGGTTCTGTGTTGCGATACCAGAAGGTGAGTTGTATGTAGAAGACGATGTGAAAGGGGTTATTGGGTTTGTTGATCCTGATTATTACTGGACGATGAAAGTTACGGAGAAAGTTGACATTTATAGCTTTGGAGTGTTGATGTTGGTTTTGTTGTCTGGAAAAGCTGCTGTGTTTAACGGACCAGACGAGACTCCTATGTCACTTAACGATCATGTTTCTGAGGTAATGGAGAAAGGTGGGATTGAAGAGATTGTTGATAAAAGGATATGGAATGTTGATGATGAATTGGTTGTGAGTAAGTCACAGGTCGAAGCTTTTCTTAGGTTAGCGTTGAGATGTGTAAGGTACAAGAAAGTAGATCCTGTGTGTAGTATGATTGAAGTTGCTAAAGAGCTCAAATTGATTGAGGGACTCTCTTAATTATTCCTCATTAGTTTCTTCGTTCTTGAAAGATTGTGTATCTCTTGAGAATCTAGTGATTGATGTATGTATCAAAGAGTTCTTGTGCCACTTGTCTTTGTCTTTCTCTATCAATTACAACAGGTGTAATCTTTGTTTCTTCATTGTTTTCCGTAGTCGGATAATGTTATACTATCCAAAGATGGTAACTTTGACTCCAAAGTAAAATAAAGACAAAAGTGTGTGAACACATTTCGACTGGTGATCCTCAAAGTCAACTCTTCTTTGGCCGACTCAAGTGTGAAGTGTGAACACGCTTTTGTGGGCCATAGCCACTTTATTCGGGAACTAAAATCTGATGTCCAATTTTGATATGGCTTCCGTCTCTTATTCTGCAGCATTCATGGTGTTTTCGCTTCTGAGGTACGATTTGGATTCTGAATTTTAATTTCCTAGATTTTGTAAGAGGTTGAATTCCAATCCTTGTCTACATTTCTCCCTTTTTACCTTTGGTGTTTCATTAATTGCGCTCAAACTCATCAACTACTATTGAACATTCCTGAGTCATTGTCTTCTTGTGTAGACATTAGAGACCTTGAGGGTGGTTTTTGGGGATACCTCTGATAAGTTTTGCTAGAAACCCAATCTACTTATCTCCATTGCCAAACCGATGACAAGAACTATTCTCTCTTTATTTTCAGCTGTTGAGAGTGTATTAATGGAGTCTCCATGGGAAGATTTCACACAGATTAGTTTTTGTCTTCTTTTGCTCTAAAGGATTGTGAATTCTGCAAGATGGATTGGTTGAGAACAAAAAAATTAGGAGGCAAGACAAGGCAGAGGAATCTCAAAGAGAACGGCGAGGTTGTTCTGAAGGAGCTCGTTGAATGTTGTGATGGGAAGTGCAATCCTATCAAGAACTTCTCTTCCGATCAGATCATTAAAGCAACAGATAACTTCTCCCATAGTAACCGTGCTTCCAGGATTGATGTTTATTACCGTTGCTATAAAGGCATGCTCGATGACCGTCCTGTGCTCATCAAGAAAGGGAAATACGCACTTGATATGAAAGAGATTTGTCGCGACATAGCGATCTCATCGATGGTGAGTGGTCATAAGAACTTCCTTAAGTTGTTGGGATATTGTCTTGAGTTCACTCCTCCTGTCTTAGTTTTTGAGTATGCGGAGATTATAACTCTTGGTCCACTAGTTGCATCTAGTCCGAGATATATGACGAGGATAAAGATAGCAAGAGAGGTCGCAAACGCTTTGACTTACCTTCACACAGCATTCTCAAAGGCTTTCATCCATTCAAATCTAGATCCTTTCACCGTTTTCTTAGATGGAAATGGGATAGCAAAGCTCGGGAATTTCTGTAACTGTATCTCAATTCCCGAAGGAGAAGATTTTGTCCATGATGATACATTGCAGAGATACCATGAGTTTAGGCGCAATACCCTAAAGGAAACACATGGACTTGGTGTGTGTTACTTACCGGTCATTGATCCTGAATACAAATCAACAGGTAAGGTCACGACGAAGACCGACATGCACAGCTTTGGAGCGTTAATGCTAGCTCTTGCGCAGATAAATGAAGTTGATGATGAGCTATCTCTGTCTTCCGATATGCTGAGAGCATTAGCTGACCTGTTCACCAAACCTTATGATGATGCTCGTTTCCCGCTTCACCATCATGTTTCTAAGATACTGAGGAAGTTTGGTTATGCAGAGGTTATGGATTCAGATATAAGTAGAGATGTGAGCAATGTAGCTGCTTCGCCGGTTACAGCGTTTTTCAGACTAGCGTTAAGATGCATAGGATGCAACTTAGGAGACCCGTTGACTAGCATGATTGAAGTGGTGAAAGAGCTCAGAATGATTGAGAAATCTGGATATGGATATCACAGATGAGCCAGGAATGTTTATTTTGGCTTGTGTCTGAAGCAGCAGAATTCTGAGTTTTCTTAAAGAGAAGCCACGTTCACACAATTTTACTTCAGAAGTTACATTTAGATTTTCAACGAAGAGAGATAGATAATATATAACAGATTTACTTCAGAGAGATAGAGAACCATAGATGTAATTACCAAATCTCGCGAAAAGTTATGTTGTTGGATGATGGTGACTCCGACATAATATGTCCAACCATTTCCAACCCTTAATCATGCGTACATCGACAATTATATGTATGATTGTATTCTGTACTATATGTTGATATCTCTGTGCTTTACTTTGCAATCTTTCCTTACTACCTTGGCCAAAAATTGGTTAAGGAGAGTAAAAAATTACTTATTAGGCGAAATAAAATTCTATGACGGAAGTGTTCATTTGGTTTTCTAACCTTTATTGTATGCTTACTTATAAACCCCTAATTAGTTACCCAACCTAGTTCACATAAGCCCAAAATTTCATTAAAAATTAATAATAATGAAATAAAAGTTCGACTATTGATTTGGTGGGATGAGCCAAGCCCGTGCAATAGTGCAACGCATGGGCGACTCGTGAAAGCCCAGATAGCAAGCTATCTTAGTGGGCCTTCTCCCTCAAAAAATAGAGTTAATATCGTGTGAGCCGATGGCCCACATATCAGATATTAAACTGATAAGAACAGATACTACACTTGATCTTAGCCAAAAGGCCGAGAAAGGTATGATTTGGGAGTTACGCTCGCCTTCTTTTTTATAAGGCATAGCTTATGACCGACCTGCTTTGGCTTACCGATGTGGGACTTTAGATGTATCCCTCCCTTTTTTCTATAAGCCAAAATAAACGATGGCGTTTCGTATACACATTAATTTCCTCTGTCGGTTCCTTGCTATTTGGTCACAAGAAGTCAAATCAACTACACAAACTAAGAAAAGGATTTTCAAACGCGAAACGGATGAACTTGGTTGTTCATGGAATTGACGCTGATTACATTGAGTTCATGATAAACAGGCTTGAAAAGAGTTGCCAAAAGAAGATTAAAAAAAAATAAGAAGTTCGATCAAAGAAAATACTTCTTCAGACGCTAAGAGCATATTTATCAATATCCTTACTGCTACATATAACTTCGAAAAGACTTAGTTAGTTTCAGTAGTAACAAGAGCTTCACTAAATATCTCAACAGTTTTGGCTTACAATCACTCACATAGACCACACTTCCCTTAGAAGCTCATATCTTACATTTGCTTCCACCGCACCTATTTGCTCATCTTGCTGCTTCTCCATCCCATTGTGTCTCGAAATTGGTGATGCCGATACGTTTTCGATAACAAATGCAAGAGGAGATTCTAGTTCCTCAAGCTCATCGTCGCTCGTGTAACCTTTTCTTTGTATCACAGACGCACTCCTCGACATTCTAGAGATGTCTCCTCCAACCTCTGCAATTTTCTCTGCTACATTGATTGATGATGGAGGAATGTATGAAACAGGTGAAGCTGCATACGGGAAGCTAACTCCTGATAACTCCTTCTCCGAATTGCTCTAATGAGAAACAAACAAAAAAGGCATAGTGAGTGCAAAGAAGAGCAGAATGAGAACAAAAGAAAAGGATTTGAACATTTGTTACCTCGGCGTTAAGCTCTTCTAGGACACTTCCAGGGACATGCTCAGGACAGAACTCATCAGGTGTAAAGTTGCAGAGTATCCTTTTGATCAGTGGAAGACTTATCGATGGGCATACCTATGAATCAAGTATAGAAAAAAAATCATTTCGAGAGAGCTTAATCAAGAACTTAGGAGGGAAAGAGAGATCAGAACAAAACCTCTTCTCTAATGGATAGGTTCATAAGCATGTCTTTTGGAAGCATTAGTAGATCGCTAAGTTCGTTTAACAAACTGAAGGATTTCTCGCTTTCTGTGAGAGCATCTTCTTCTACAGAATCTCTAGTGTTCATGTCGAACATTTCAGCGAGGCATCTAGACCAATTGCCAATCTACAAGTGAGAGCGATTATAACATTCAAGAAACATTAGTATTTCTCATGTGAAGTGAATATACATATATATAACGATCTTATTCATGTTTCTTGATATTGTACCGCGTTTTTAAGCTGTGCTCCGGATCCAAAGCTTAAGTCTCCAGCAGGGATAGGCAGAACTTTGGAATCTAGGATAGGATCAGAGACAGGATCCGTGGGAATCTGATGCTCTGATTCCCGCAGTATTGCATTGAACATGGCTACGTCAACTCGAGCTATACACTTCTCCATTACCTGTTACGAAAGAAACGAAAAATAAAAATTCCAAATAGCTTTGCATAGTTTTTACTACTGTCTTGGACTTTAGAATGTAGAATCTGAGTACCATTTTAGCCAAAATAGGTAAGCAACCGCACTCATGTCCTGCTCCTCGCGTAGGACAGAGCCGTGATAGAGCCACTTTGAAAGCGTTTTGCCATAGGCTAATTGAAAAGCTTCCTTGCTCTTGATCTCCCAAGACAGGTCCCATTAGTTTTTCATTTGTTTTACCGCCATTTTCTGGGGATTGCATATGAGGAGTGAAAACCTGAAAGACAGCAGAGGACAAGAATATATATAAGATGCCTGAAAGGAAAGAAACTTGTATTAAAATTTTAATGAAAATGGAGTCTTTCTTGACACTGCACCTGCCACCAAACAGATTCAACGATTCTAGAGAAAATCCAGAACTCGACTTTCTCTAATGCTGCAGTGAAGGTTTCTGTTTCCTGCCAATCTTCGAAAACCCGCTTGAAACCATTAGACTGCTTAGTCTTCCTTTTCAGCTTCTCTAAACCAATATGTTCACTCCCATTTGATGTTTCAGAGGTTTGCATATAGTGACTCGGAACAAGAGACTTACCAAACGCCTCCGAAATAATCTCTCTTAGAGCAATGATGTTCGATAACCAGAACGTCAATCTGAAACATAAGGAACCAAGAAAAGGCTGAGAAAATCAAGATCCTAAAAGCCAATACACTGATCATGATGTTAAACTGTCATTGTGTTACCTCGAAACATCATTTCCACAAGATTTAGCAGCTAAAATGAGACCAGAGACTGTGTTTCTAGCGACAGTGGCTCGCTTTGCTTGACTCCAATATTTACAAGCATGGATATAGAGTCTTGAAATTCTTCTAGCAGACGTGTGAAGCTTGTGAGCTGAGCTAGAGTGGTCTGGTACGACCGAATAGACCGAAATCTCGAGCGCTGCAACTTCTCTTAGCTCTTCTTCAAGTTTCTCAATTCTTGTCTCCAAATTCTCAACCTTTTGTTTCAATGCTTCTTCATCCTCTCGTTTCTCCTTGGCATCATCACTTGCCTCGTCCTCACTTCCACCGCTAACGCCACCATTTGAAGCATTTTCCCAATCTTGGACTTGTTTTACCAAATGATCCGCTCTCTTGTCGTCATTGACACCTTCACAAGTTTCCGCAAAGGGCTCAGATTCTTTCTTAGCATTAGCTATAGCATCAAAGTCTTTGCTTTCTTCGTCGTTGTCGTCATCATCATCTTTCACCAAGCCATTCACACTCTCTTCTTTCTCTGCGATTTTACTAGACTCGGACTCTTGCTTACTCTCTGAAGACCCATTCACGACATCATCATTGGCTTGCGTTGTTGTAACACTTACTGCTTCGGAGACCTTAGATTCTTCCTTAGCTTCCAAAGGCTTGAGTACTTCTTTCTCTGAAGATCTTTTAGCACCGTTCGTCTTTTGTGGCTTTTGATCTCTTTTCCCGTTCTTCGTAGAGCGATTCGACTGAACACTATTGGTTGTTCTTCCCTTCATCATCTCATCAAACTCTCTTCAATCTTCTTTCCGTTGCAGCAAATACAAGCAGTTACTTAACAACTTTCAAGTAAAGCCTGAAAAAGAACAGCTGTGATCAATAGACCAAGACAGAGGAAAATGACAAAAACTCAGTTGCGTATATTCCTGAAATCCAAGGCAAGTTAGGATATAAAAAAAGGAAAACGACAACATCATATTGGCACTTGTTGTCAGCACATGAGAAGAAAAAATGCTTCTTATATAGTATAATACTAAAAATGGCAATTCCCCATAGAAGCAAACAGTAAATAGATTCTCACAACTTCCTAGTTGCTAATAGAAATGAGTGCAATCACTTGCATCTAGTGATCGACAAGAATGATTTTGGTCATTTAGATTTGATTAACCCAAGAATTTCCCTGCAAAGAAGTATGATCATGTTTCAGTTTCAGAAGAAACAAAAAGAATCTATAGTGCAGAAAGTCGAAACAGAGGAAAGATAAAAATGGAAACTTTACTGAGGATCTCGAGGAGGACACAGAAGAACAACACCAAAAGAAAACAAAAAAAGGTTTCAAGAAACCGCTGCTTCACTTGGGGATCACCAATAAACCAGTTTTGTTCCTCAAATGCGCTTTCTTTATCTAGAAACCGTAAAAGCAACTCTTTCTCTCTCTCTCGCTCGCTCGTTAGTTATAGAAAAAAGTGAGAAATGCACATGAGTGCAGAATTTAAATGAGAGGCATTTAATAACATGTATCCTTTACGGTACGGTCCGTGAAGATCGTGGTCGTTGTGACTTGTGAATGATGCCGTTACATGTTAACCGGGAAGCTTTGTCGGTGGTTCAAGTGGTTTACCGGGAGTTACCGGTCACATTGTACTCGTTTGCTTTACGCAGTCGAAGCAATGATGACCGTATTGTCCCTTTCACTTTCGTCCTTCAGATTTTATTGCCTTCCACTTCCTCCTAAACAGTGATTGTCATTTAGATTCGGATTTTATGTTTCTACGTCTACAAAAAAAAAAAAGTTGTAAAAATCATTTTCTCAGAACTTCTTTTTTTTTTGGGATGATTTATATTTCATCTGTGAACAAGGTGTTTTATAAGAAATTGAGTTTAGAAGTATGTGGACAAGTGAAGACAGAGTGGATTATTAGATCACAAGAGATATATTAGAATACAACAAGAAAATAATCAAAGCAAAAGCTATGCTTAGTTAGATATTTTTAAAAAAATATACTATGAAACGACAAAAACCACTTAAAATGAGTAGTACCGACATTATGCAAAAGAAAACTTTGGAACTAGATGCATACAATTTAATAAATATCATCATCGATGCAGCTAGCGACAGCGATAAGTAGAACCACCCAGTTGTGATGTTCACTGTTCATAAGCAGCTAACAGACATTCAAATAAATTAATGCCAACTTTTTCAGTTGACCCAATATGGTCAAATCATGAAAATGTGGTCGGGTATGTATGGAAATGAAATAACATGATTATAGTGTGTTACATGCATCCTACAAATTGCTCATATAATTTTCTACAAGCTAGAATCAAGCTATGGTAATGAACCGTCTTGAGGTTTCCATAACCACAAAACGAAGAACAGTAACTTTCCATAACCAGAACTAGACAGTCTTAGACCCTCCTGTAGTCAAGGTTATATTTTCAATATTGGCCTTTAGGCTAGATTAATTCTCCTCATCCATTTCTGGTGGTATTTGTATAAATAAGGATGAGATCCCTCATTTGTAATTCATCAAGCATTTATCTCAATATCAGAGTAATTCAGTATGCTTCTATCATTTCTTGAGTTGTCTTATTTTCCTGAGTTCTTTTCATAAAAACCCGGATTTCTTTACGAGTTAAATTGCCTTAGTCTATATGCTAGGAGAGCAAGAGAGACTAGGGCCGCACAATTTAACTACTCAAAAGATAAAGTCTAGAAGTGTTGGAAAATATTGTCAGAATAATAGATTTTGTGGATCAACTAACTAAAATAGGATGGGCCGACCAGTAAGAATTCGAATGCTAACTTGGAAATTAGATAATGTATGTCTATAATACATTTAGCGAACAAGAGAAGAAGGGTAACAACACAATCAGTGGCTCAAAAAAGCAGAGTGCTGCAAGTTTTCTTGAGAGAATGAAAGGGGCTTCTTCGTCTGAAACTGTGCTAGAGACGGTGAAGGCTGATTCCGAGCTGAACAGAGGAAACGTAACAGTAAGCATGAAAAGGTTGGTGCAGGAAAGCCATCAGCTGGTCAGAAACGAGCAACTGGGAAGAAGCAAACCATTGAAAAGGGTAGTCCTGCAAAGAAAAACACTAGTGCCGCCTCTAAAAGAGAAGCTAGTGAAAAGGAGTAAGGTTCTTCTGCTCGCCCAAAGAAGCGTACAAGGAGGTTATGAATTATCATTACATTGCTTAGCTATCTTCTATTGGATCAGGAATCCGCTAACAAGTTTATAAGGCAGTCATTTACACAAAAATTATTGGAAACCTGATTACAAAGGAGAATTTGCGATTTCCAGATAGCAGCAAAATACGTATGTTCAGTGATTGTAAAGGAGCCAAAGATGTCAAACAAGTTTATAAGACTGTTCCGGTCTGGATTGTTGCCACGCTTCTGTCTTCTGTACATGCTACTGCAGTGGGGACTTTGCTCAGGCGATAGACTTTCCCTTGTCAACTCTTAGGATAATAGGAATACCAC